>VZQC01012145.1:16539-86758 GCA_009823505.1 Rhizomys pruinosus
GCCTTTCCAGTGTGGTGCAGCTACTGTTGGACTCCTTGAACTCTGTCATGTGAGCAAATCAATAAATTGTATATAGCTATATATATTCGTCCTGTTACTTCTGTTTCTTTAGAGAACCCTGACTAATACAGAGGGCCACTACATCCTTATCAAAGTGCCAATTAACCATGATGATTTCACCATATATACCCACCAAACTCCAGTGCAGCAAACTTTATAAACACAATTCTATAAGACCTCAAGGCACAGATTAATCCCAACACACTAATAGTGGGGGTTGTCAATACCACACTGAGCCCAGTAGATAGGTCAGCGGGACAAAGAATAAACAGAAAGACATCTGAACTGAACAATACAATACACCAAATGGACCTCACAGATAGCTACAGAATAATCCACCCAAAAACCAGAGAACATACTTTCTACTCAGCACCACACAGAGCATTCTCCAAAATCGACCACATACTGGGACAAAGGAAAAAAAACCCTCTACAAGTACAAAAGCAATGAAATAATTTCATGCATTCTATCAGACCACAGTGCAATAAAGCTCAACACCAGAATAAACCCAACTATCTACAAGAACACATGGAGACTAAATACCACACTCTGCAAAAACGAATAGGTCAAGGAAGAAATAAAGAAAGAAATAAAAACATTCCTAGAACTAAACGAAAAAGAAAGTGCAACGCAGCAAAATCTATGGGATACTTTAAAAGCAGTCCCAAGTGGGAATAATATAGCCCTCAGTGGCAACATTAAAAAAGAAGAAAGAGGACAAATAAACGAACTAACACTGAAGTTTAAATCACTTGAGAGATGGCAAACTCAGAGTCCTGTGCCGCATCCTCACACTCCGGGGTTCCTGCTCCAAGTCCCAAGTGCCAGGATGTTCTCTCTCAAGAAGTGAAACGTGGTGGCCATGTGGAGCTGGGACGTGGAGTGTGACACCTGCGCTATCTGCAGGGTCCAAGTGATGGATGCCTGTCTTAGATGTCTAGTGCAAACAAACAAGAGGACTGTGTTGTGGTCTGGGGAGAGTGTAACCACTCGTTCCACAACTGCTGTATGTCCCTGTGGGTGAAGCAGAACAATCGCTGCCCTCTCTGCCAGCAGGACTGGGTGGTCCAGAGAATCAGCAAGTAAGAAGTTGGTAGACTGCTTTCCCCATGCTCTGGTGTGCAGTCCCGGTCAATCTTGCTTTTCCAGCATACCAGGGAGTCTCAATTCTTCAAATAGAATGCAACAGATCTGCAATTCTTTGGGACTCGTCAAAGGCATGGTTTGGCATTCTGTCAACTAATTCTCTGAAATTTTCTACAGTTAAGAAGATTCTTTGTTGAAGACAGTCTTTCCTACCTCTGGTGTGTGCCGTCCCCACTGCTCTCCAACTTTGACTCATCAGGAAAACCTAGATCTGCACTTAACCTCACTGGCAAATCATTGAAGCATTCTAAAACTGCAGCATACACCCTCAACTACTTCGGCGCTGTCTGCTCCAACCTCCTCATGGTCTTTATCTAAGGTGGCCATGTCCTCATGGGCCTTAGAGAACTCCTATAAAGGGGTATTCTTATTTGTGGTAAGCTTATGTTGTGTATTTTAGTCAAAATATTCAAGGGGAAATGTTTACTAGTGTGACAATGGAGTTTATTACATAGCATTTTAATAAATAGTTAAAAAAATAAAAAGAAAGACAACAACAAATGAGCCCTAAATCCAACAGACAAGAAGAAATCACAAAATTCAGAACAGAAATCAATGAAATAGAAACAAAGAAAGCAATACAAAGAATCAATGAATCCAAAATCTGGTTCTTTGAAAGGATAAACAAGATAGATAGAGCCCTACTCCAGTTAACCAAAAGAAAGAAAGAGAAACTCCAAATCAACATTATTTGTGATGAAAAGGGAACCATGATAACAGACAGAGAAAAGATCCAGACAATCAAATGAGAAAATTTCAAAAACTTATACTCTACTAAATTTTAAAACCTAAGAGAAATGGTTGAATATTTGAAGCCCTGGAATTCACCAAAGCTTAACCAAGAAGAGATTGACAGCCTAAATAGACCCATAATATATGAGGAATCTGAAAATGTAATAGTAAACCTCCCAACTAAAACAAGCCCAGGCTCAGATGGTTTCATGGCAGAATTCTATAAAACATTTAAAGAGAACTTACAACCATTATTACTAAAAGTGTTTAGAAGAATACAAGCAGAGGGAAATCTCCCAAATTCCTCCTATGAAGCCAGAATCACACTAATACCAAAACCAGTCGAAGATAGAACCAAAAAGAAAACTATAGACCCTTCTCGTTAATGAACATAGATGTAAGAATTCTCAACAAAATACTTGCAAATTGACCCACATCAAAAAGACCATGCATGATGACCAAGTTTGATTCATACCAGAGATGCAGAGATGGTCCAACATATGTAAATCAATAAATATCATAAAACATGTAAATGGACTGAAAGACAAAAACCACACAATCATCACAATTGATGCAGGAAAAGCCTTCAACAAAATTCGGCATCCCTTCATGCTTATAGTCTTAGAGGAAATTGGACTGGAGGGAACATTCCTCAACATAATCAAAGCCATATACAAAAAACCCATAGCCAACATCATCCTAAATGGAGAAAAGTTAAAAGCATTCCCCTTAAAGGCAAGAACAAAGCAAGGCTGTCCCCTATCACCACTCCTCTTCAATAGAGTGTTTGAAACACTTGCCAGAGCAAAAAAGCAAGAAAGGGAAATTAAATGAGTACTAATTGGAAGGAGGAAGCCAAACTGTCCCTCTTTGCAGATGATATGATAGTTTACCTAAGGAATGCTAAAAGCTCTACCAGAAAACTCCTAGAAATGATTGTGCTTCAGTAAAGTAGTGAGTTACAAAATTAACATAGAAAAATCAGTAGCTATTCTTTACACAAACAACAAGAAACTGGAGAAGGAATACAAGAAGACCTTCCCACTCACAATAGTCACAAAAACTATGAAATACCTAGGAACAAACTTAACCAAAGACATCAAAAATTTCTACAACAAAAATTTTAAACCCCTGATGAAGGACATTGAAGAAGAAATCAGAAGATGGAAAGATCTCTCATGCTCATGAACTGGTAAAATTTTATATAGTAAAAATGTTTATTCCACACAAATTAATATACATATTCAAAGCAATCCCAAATAAAATCCCCAAGAGTTTCTTCACAGACTTGGAAAAAAATCCTTAAATTCATACAGAAAAACAAAAGACCCAAAATAGCCAAAAGGACCCTGAGCGAAAAGTGCAATACAGGGGGAGCACTATACCAGACTTCAAACTATATTACAGGGCTATAGTCATAAAACAGCCTGGCATTGGCACAAAAACAGCCCTGTAGACCAATGGAACAAAATTGAAGATCCAAACTTGAGCACATACAGTTTCAGCCACATCATATCTGACAAAGGGGCTGAAAAGACTCAATGGAAGAAAGACACCATGATCAGCAAATGGTGCTGGCAAAACTGGATCACCATTTGTAGAAGAAGAAAATTAAACCCCTACCTTTCATCTTGTACAAAAAATCAACTCCAAGTGGATCAAATACCTCAATGTGAAACCCGAAACTGTGAAGGTGATAGAAGAAAATGTTGGCAGCATCCTACAAGACATAGGCATAGGAAAAGACTTTCTAAATCAAACAGTAGCTGCATAGGAAATAAGGTCAACAACTGACAAGTGGGATCTCATTCAAGATGAAAGTTTCTGTACAGCCAAAGAAACAATCAAGGAAGTGAAAAGAAAACCCAGAGTGGGAGGAAACCTTCATCAGTGATACATCTGACAGAGCATTAACATCCAGAATATATAAACTACGCAAAAAACAAAGAAGTAAGAAATCAAATTACCCATTCAAGAGATGGAGTAAAGAGCTGAACAGAGACTACACAAATGAGGCAATAAATATGGATGAGAAACATCTTTGAAAGTATTCCACATCATTAAAAATTAAGGAAATGAAAATAAAACCACTTTAAGATATCATCTCATCCAATAAGATCTGGCTAATGTCATGAAAACAAAACACACCAAATGGTGGAGAAGAAGTAGTGGGGAAAAGGGAACACTCATCCACTCACTGCTGGTGGGAATGGAAACTCAGACAACCACTGTGGAAAGCAGTGTGGAGAACCCTTTAAAAAGACTCAAAATGAGTCTACCACCTGACCCAGTCATTACCATCCTGGGTATATACCCATAAGACTCATCGGACTGCAATAATGCATGTACATCTATGTTATTGCAGCTCCTCTTCACAATAACAAAAAACTGGAACAACCCAAATGCTCTTCAACAAATGACGGGATAGAGAAAATTGTGGTACTCTACACAATGGAGTTCTATGCAGCAGTAAAGAAAGATGACATTCATGAAATTTGCAGGGTAATTGGATGGAACTAGAAGACATATGCTAAGTTGAAGTAACACATCTCAGAAAAAAACAAACAACGGGGTCTGGAGCGATGGCCTAGCGGTTAGAGCACCGACCACTCTGCAGGGACCCAGGTTCGATCCCAGCACCCAACAGGCGGCCAGAGCCATCTGAAACTCCAATTCCAGGGGGAGAACTCCAGTTCCAGGGGAGATCCGTTGCCTCTTTTGACCTCCGCGGGCATTGCACGTCACGGGTGGCACAGACTTGCATGCACACAATAAATTCATACACGTACGGAATTAAATAAAAAAAAAAAAAGAAAAAGAAAAACAACAACCAATGGGTATCCCTCATCTTGTGGATGCTAGCACCCAAAATACTAGTAGTAAGGCAAACTGAAATACATATAATACTTATATATATATATATATATATATATATATAAACCTGAAAGCAACTGTACCATTATATTGTGAATACCTTAATGGGATCTAGAATTAACCTAAAATGGTTACCCTCATTTGTGGATGCTAACACCAAATCCCCAGTTGAAAGTCAAGCTAAATAACATTATTGTTATATTTCTTTTTATCTGAAAGCAACTGTGTTCTTATTATTTGAATCTCTTAACGGGCTTTAGAATTGACCTACCACTTATTTTCAGACTCTATAATTACTGTGTATGGATCAAAGGTACATATTCATATCTTAGAGTAATATAAAATTAAAGGGGAAAATATGAATGCTTAAACATATTTTGGAATTAACATAGTTTATTCTCAGAGGTCATAATTTTGATGCATATGTGATGGTTATATAGGCATATGTTGGAGCAATACAAAGTGGAGGGAACAACAACAACATAAAGACTGGGTCAAAGAACTGACTGATACAGTTAAATTCTGCCCAAAACAACAAGCCTCTGCAATAAAAATCTTTGGAAAGACTGAGAAAAAGATGCAAGACTTGTATTTCAGAAGGCATGAACTGGAGTGGGGTGGAGGGGCAGGGAGAGTGGAATGTGTCTAAATTGGACTGAAAGATAATGTATAAAATACACAAATCATCAATAAAAGTATTTAAAAATAGGATTATGTCAAACTATAAGTTCTACACTCCAAAGAAAATAATCATCATAAAAAGATATAGTATATGATTACATATATTTGCAAAATATACTTTGAGAAGGAACTAATATCCAGAATGTATCAAGAAATTCAATGTTCAGTAGCAAAAAAGCAAAGAATCCAGTAAAAAATGAGAAAATAAACATCTCTCAAGGGACAATATACATGTAGGCAATAGGTATCTTAAAAAGTGCTCACCATCACCAATGGCCAATGCATTATGGGGCACAGAATGCTGTTCTGCCATAAGAGAATGAAATCCTGTCATTTGGACAACATGGATGAAAGGGAGGTCCTTATGCTAAGTGAAAGAAAATTACACAATGACAAATACTGCATTTTCTTGATAGAAGGGAAATCAGTGTCCTCACTAGGGGTTCTCAGTCTCATTTATTTAAATAAAATACGAATGGACTCAAGTAGAAGGGTAAGCAAATTTTTATTTAAGTTTAAACCAAAAATTCTCAATGACAGGCAAGCTATAAATCTCAACAGCTTCCTAGAGGGGAGAGAAAGAAAGAAGGAAAAACAGGCTGTGACATTCTAAGCTGGCATGGAGGTCAGACATATGGTGGACAGCAGCCACACTGCAGGAGGGGAGACTAGGAGAATGAGTAAAGAAACTGAAAACCTTGAGAGAACCCCTAAGGGTTAAGAAAAGAGCATTTAGAAAAAGAAAGAATAAAAGGAGGGTTGCACTGTTCTTACCCAGGAAGTGGAGTGACTTAGGGCGTTGCACTTCTGCAGCTCAATAACTAGTGTGCAAGGGAGTGAAAACTCTGGGTAGGAAAATCTCACAATCTCATCAAGTCTCTAATTATTCCACCTATGTCTTTTCCATGGCTTAAGATGAACCTGTCTTCCTAGGGGCGGTCTTTTGGCCAGGTGATTGACCCAGGCAACTAGAGTGTTACAGCTCCAATTAAGATGTGGAATAATAATAAAAAAAAAATAGCAGGAAAAGTTAATTTCAAGGAAAGTTAGAATTTAAAACTTATTTATGAGATGTTGGTCATGGTAGGGAGTAAGAAGTAATGGATAAATTTGATCAATGCATACTAAGTTAAAGTTAGACAGAAAGAAGGGTGGCTGTTGGGCAATAGAACTATAATAAATAGTTGAACTATGTTTCTGAAAAGCTAAAAGAAAATTTTGAGTGTTTTCATCTGACAGAAGTGATAAGTGTCTGAGTGCCACACATGCACTTTTACTACCAGTTCACACACAAGAAAAAACACTTGTGTTTGCCCAGACAGGAGGGATTAAAGGGTTCTTTATAGGGACAGATCAGGAAATAACTGTTCTGATAAACTTTGATCTTCCATTAAAATGAACAAAATTAGGATGTCCAGGAAGATGGAATAGTTGGATTGATGAAGGACACATGGAAGGCTTCACATGTTTGGTGGTGCTTCAACTGTGAAGCAAATGCATAACTTGTTTTAAAACGAAAAGCCTTTTCTACAAAAAAGTATGTCAATTTAATTCTATGGACAACTACAAGGAAAGGGTTGGGGATATAACTTGGTGATAGACCATTTGTCTAATATGATCAAAGACCTGGACTACATTCCTAGCAAAAAGGAAGAAAGGAGAAGGAAATCTGAAGAAAGAAAGAAAGAAAGAAAGAAAGAAAGAAAGAAAGAGAGAGAGAGAGAGAGAGAGAGAGAAAGAAAGAAAGAAAGAAAGAAAGAAAGAAAGAAAGAAGAAAGAAAGAAAGAAAGAAAGAAAGAAAGAAAGAAAGAAAGAAAGAAAGAAAGAAAGAAAGAAAGAAAAGAGAGAAAAGGACAGACTAATAGAGAAAGAGAAGAGTAAATGGGAGGGTGAAGGAAGAGAGAGAGGGAAAGAGGGAGAGAGGCAACTATTAGAAAAATGATCTGAAGGCCACATAACCACCTTACATGTTTCATTGCTGGAACTCTTGGCCTTCTGGTTTTCTGTTTCTCCTCCATCTTGGCAGGAGAATATCTGGAACAACGTAGGACAAGGAATAGAAATCCATGTTGATAAACAGCTTTCAATCTCAGTATATGCTACAAAAGCAGTCTAAAGTTGTCTTTGATACCAGGAAATCATTTTCTCAACATGCTTGATGTACCAGACTTCACTTAACTTATCTCATTTTACTCTACAGAATATAATGGCCTGAGAATGCACTATGTGCTGGCACTGTGCATTTAAGGCTATTAGGAAAAAAGGCATGCTCCATCAGAAATGGGTTATTTCATCATTTACAAGATAAATTCTATATACTTTATTTCAGAAATAATCCTTTATTCTTATTTTCTCCTAAATAGTCAATAAGGTTCCATAAATATATACTGAATAAGAGAAGGGGAGAAAAATCATTAAAATTTATTTCATTTTAGCCCAACAAGAACCTAATATATACATGCTTGCCCATGATTCTGAACACTCATGAAAATTAGCATTTTTACTTAAATGTGAATCAAGTATTATATTTTTTCTCTTAAAAATAAGTTTCTCAGTTTTTGGCAAATGTTTACAAAGTAGCCAACAATAGAATTAGCAAATCAAGATAATCTGGATTTTTCTCATATTCAAAAATTAAAACACAGAAAGTATATTGGGCTGAAAGTGACACATTTGAACATGATATTTTATTGGCAACATTATCAGTTACTTTTTGTAATCTACTATATTTCATCTATTTTAATTTCCCTTCCAATTATATTTTACTCTGGGTACCTTGCTCAAGTTCAAGGTTTCCTGACAAAGTGCTATAAAGAAACAATAAAATTCTCTTTTGCACTCTTTCTTTCTCTGCACCCAAAGAGACGCACAGGGATATTTCCTTTCAGACAGTTGCTAAATTTATATTTATGTCTCCCTGTATTTTGTCTCTTGGCTACTGAAATGCGCTGTTCATATGTTTCTGTACTCTCTGAGTAGAATCTGATGTAATTCCTGGCAGATGCTTTGAGAGGGTTCCAGGCTGTTGAATTCTGGCACTGGGAGCTTTGGAGGAAGTCAAGCAGATCTTTCATAATAAGAGACTGTTGAAAGGTGCTTTATACACTTCACAATAGCTATGAAGCTATTCTGTGGCACATCCTTCTTAGCCCTGGTGTCTCCATAGTTTTATGATCTGCTGGCGAGTCTCTGGCTGGTCCTCTCTAATCCCAAGAGTCTGCAAAAATCCAGTAATTCCTCATGGTTTGAGAGCAATTCAAGCAGAATGGCCAACATACATCCTAGGCACAGAATACTTTTAGAGAGAGGATACATGGATCTTTTCCAGCCACTTCATTTGTCCAGCATATTTTGATAGATGTAGGTTACCCAATACTTTTAACTCACATGGATTTTTTTTATGTAAATTGAATAATTTTCCTTCCCGTCTTTTTGTTTTCTAGCCAGTGAAGTGTATTATTCTCCAGAGACTTTCATGAGAATCATGTTGAAAGTTCAAGATATAATTACAGCTTTTCTGGATTTGGGAAAAATCATATAGATAACTGAATATTTACTCAGTAATAAAGAAGAAGTCCTTTGAAAAATTGTTTAGAAACTGAATCATACAGTATGTAGTCTCCTGTTTGGATTCTCACTAAGCAAAACGTTTTAGGAGTTAAGATATCATTCTGGCCGGGCATGGTGGCACACGCCTTTAATCCTAGCACTTGGGAGGCAGAGGCAGGCAGATCTCTGTGAGTTCAAGACCAGCCTGGTCTACAGAGTGAGTTCCAGGACAGCCGGGGCTACAGGGAGACCCTGTCTCAAAAAAAAAAAAAAAAAAAAAAAATATATCATTCTGACTATACCAAAAGTTGAGAAGTACCTTCTTTTGGTGCTGAATTACATTCTGTGTTATGAACTTCATATTTTGCCTATCCTTATTTAAACTGAATGTCATTAGGATTAATTCTACTTTTTGACCACTATGAGTAATGTTGTAATAAACATTTATGCTTAGTCTTTTTGTGAATATGCATTTCTATTTCTCATGAGTAGATATTCTCTACAGTGTTTGTACTATGTTGCATACCTACTACCAGTTTATGACAATTCTTTCTCTCACTCCTGTTTCTATACTTATTATTCCCATGTATAAAAAGTTCTCATTGATTAATATTGCAGGCAGTCTCCTCTTATTTTCCTTTTTATTGGGAAAGTAGCATTTCCAATTAGAAGAGTAGTTAGTCTCCTCCATTGTAAGAATCTCATGGGGGAAGGTGCCATTTACTGCTAAGAAATTGTACTTATTCCCTGAAATAATATATTAAAGCCCATCTGAGTACATGCTCCAGTGATATTCTCAATCTCAGTTTTATTTTTAATAATAAGATAGTATTATCTTATATTTTATATTATATTATCTTATTATAAGATTATCTTATCTTATCTTATCTTATATGAAAAAAACAAACCTTCTGAGAAAGAAGACCAGCATCAAGAAAAACAAAGTCACTGAGCCACAAGCAACCACACTCAGACACATAAGGCCAGCACTAATTAGATTGGGATTAAAATTTAACAAAAATGGAGGGCATGCAGTTGGGAAGGAGATAGGATAGTGATACTTGGGAGAGTTAGAGGAAGGCAATGCTGGATGGATATGGTCAAAATACATTTTTAAATGTACAAAATTTTCAAGAATAAATACAAATATTATTTATATAAGAAAAAAGAAAGTCTCGGTTGTCAATACCTTCATATCAGAAGCCATGGAGAGATTGAACAAAATATCAAAGCGAATAATAAAATTGAATAAGATGCATCAGGAACACAAATGCTTCTCTTAATTGTAAGTAGTTGTATTTCAAAACTCTTGGGATTTCCAAGTACAAAGTATGTAAAACAATATACAAATTCTACTCTTTATAAGATTAAATTTCTTTTTTTATAATGAGCCTTAATTTAATTGAAGAGAATAGCACAGAAATCAGATGACTAATTTATAGCATACACAGATGACTTAAAGCATGGGAGATGTTATCAAACTTGGGATATATAATCATTGATAAATTGCAAGAACTTTTGAAGTGTCCAAAGAAATACTGATTTCTTAATTAAGTAAAAGACTCAGAAATATTTACCTTAAGAATAAAACTTCATGCAGCCCACAGATTGAGCAGAATTTGGCAATACCGAGCCACTAGAACTTGGAGTAGTAAGAATGAGCCAACAGAACTTGGTGTAGTAAGAATGAGCCAACAGAAGATGGTGTAGTGAGAATGTTTGCCTCTATTGTTTTGAGGAAAAAGCAGTTTCAATTAAGAAAGACTTAGAGCTGAGCTGACATATACTTAGCTTCCCAAGAGATGTGAAACTGGGTGACAGCCACAGTGTTTCTCCTGAAAATTGTTATTTTCACCAGGCGTGGTGGCGCACGCCTTTAATCCTAGCACTTGGGAGGCAGAGGCAGGTGGATCTTTGTGAGTTCAAGGCCAGCCTGGTCTACAGAGTGAGTTCCAGGACAGCTGGGACTGCAGGGAGACCCCGTCTCGAAAAGAGAAAAAAAAAAAAAAAAAGAAAATTGTTATTTTCTTATCAATATATTTTTAAAAATCACAGTTCAGAGTCTTATTATCTACAGATAGCAACATCTATTAAAGGACTTAATCCTTTGGAACTTACAATCTTGCCAGCTCCAAATATTCCACCTGGGGTGGTAAGAAGACTGTTAGAACACACACACACACACACACACACACACACACACACACACACACTTATATGTAAAATGGACCCCTGAATCCTACTCGCCTGGGTGTATAAATGCATGGATGAGTTCAAGGGAGAAAATGATGCATAAATTCATGGTATTCTAATGATAACTTCATCATATTGGAAAGTATATATTTAAAATTAAAAGGTAAATTAACCTTTTTATAAGATGTCATTTCCAAACTATTCAGACTGTGTTGGCACTTAATGCCCACATCCTGGTGTACACAGTCTTCAGGAAAACGGAGCAGGGCTCCTGAGGGAAATGGAACAATCTAGGATTGAGGCAGGAAATGTCAAAATTAGCCTAAACATCTTTTTTTTCCATCCTGGGGTGGGGGGAGTCCTCTGCTATCAGTTCTGTCCTGGAGGCAGGTCCTTTATCTCTGTTCTTTCCTGGAGGTGGTTCTTTGCTCTCTGATCCATCCTGGAGATGGGTCCTTTAATCTCTGCTCTGTCTTGGAGGTGGGACCTTTACTCTCTGATATGTCCTGGAGGGGGATCCTTTGCTGTCTGATCCATTCTGGAGATGGGTCCTTTGCTCTCTGATGTATCCTGGATGCGGGTCATTTGCTCTCTGATCTGTGCTGGTTCTAGATCCTTTGCTCTCTTTTCTGACCAGGAGGTGGGTCCTTTACTCTCTGAACTGTCCTGGAGGCGGGTTCTTTGGTCTCTTATCCTGGAGACAGGTTCTTTTCTCTCTGATCCTTCCTGCATGTGGGTCCTTTGCTCTCTGGTCCATCCAGGAGATGGGCATTTACTCTCTGATCCATTCTGGAGGTGGGTCCTTTACACTCTGATCCGTCACAGAGGAGGACCCTTTACTCTCTGATCCATCCTGGTGACAGGTCCTTTACTCTCTGATCTGTAATGGAGGCAGGTCCTTGACTCACTGATGCGTCCTGGACGTCGGTCTTGCTCTGATCCATCCTGGAGATTGGTCTTTACCGTCTGATCCATCCTGGAGGCAGGTCCTTTGCTGTCTGATCCATCTTGAAGACGGGTCCTTTACTCTCGGATCTGTCCTGGAGGCATGTCCTTTGCTCTCTGATCCATCTTGAAGTAGGGTCCTTTACTCTCTCATCCATCCTGGAGATGGCTCCTATGCTGACCAAACCTGAACACAGCTTTACTCTCTGATCTGTCCTGGAGGTGGAGTTCTTTGTTTTCTGATCCACCCTGGAGGACGGTCCTTTACTCCCTGATCCATCCTTGAGGTGGGACCTTTGCTCTCTGATCCATCCTGGAAATGGGTCCTTTGCTCTCCGAACTGTTCTGAAGGTGGGTCCTTTGCTGTCTGATCCATCCTGGACATGGTTCCTATACTCTCTGAACTGTCCTGGAGGCAGGTCCTTTGCTCTCTGATCCATCCTGGCAATGGGTCCTTTAATCTCTGGTCCTTCCTGGAAGAGGGTCCTTTACTCCCTTATGCATCCAGGAGGTGGGTCTTCCGTTGACTGATCCATGCTGGAGATGGGTCCTTTACTCTCTGCTCCATCTTGGAGGCGGATCCTTTGCTCTCTGATCCATCCTGGAAAGGTCCTTTACTCTCTGACCAATCCTGGAGGCGGGCCCTTTGCTGTATGATCCATCCTGGACACAGGTCCTTTACTCCCTGATCTGTCCTGGAGGTGGGTACTTTACGCTCTGATCCATCCTGGAGATGGCTCTTTTACTCTATGAACTGTCCTGGAGGTGTGTCCTTTGGTCTCTGATCCATCCTGGAGACAAGTCCTTTACTCTCTGATACATATAGGATAACTCAGATGACTAAGAAAGAAAACAAAGTGTTTATCTAATATATTTTAATTATAACCCAAAATCCTTGACCTTTGAATTTTAACTATATTTGACACACCAACAATTTATTATGCAAAAATAACTTAGAGAAAATTTAAATAGTTTAATGTACCATTATTCATTATGCCCACCTCTTTCCACATGTATAGAAGGCACAGCTCTACAACTAGGCAGGTTTAAGTCAGTAGCAATGAATTAGGTAAGCTTTTGTTTAAGTGTACAGATATTTCAATTCTCCAAAGTTCATTTACTCCACAATAAAGATGAAGATCAAAGAAACATAACACTTAATGATTAGGTGTATTATATAGATCTATCTTTACTCGTATATACTTTTCTTCAAGGCAGAAATATTCTATTACTTTTACTTTTAATTGCCAGAACTTTGAAGTATAATATTGCCGTTAAACAACTTATCTTCACATTTGAGAAACCCTGTTTTCACATTATGCCTCTACCACTTAAGAGCTGTTTGATACAGCATGTTGTTCAATGGTTCTGAGATTGTCATCTTTCTTTTTTTATTCTTTTCTAGTTTTTTTTTCCTCTTTTTGGTAATTTTGAGGCAGTTTCTCCCTTTTAGTAGCTGCTGTCCTGGAGCTTGCTCTGTAGACCAGGCTGGCCTTGAACTCACAGATATCCACCCACCTCTACCTCCCGAGTGCTGGAATTAAAGGCTTAAAGGTGTGTGCCACCACACCCGGCTGAGATTGTCATCTTTCAAACAGAGACAAAAATGTCATTATATAGTTGGACAGTGTTTAAATGAGATAATGTGCATAAAATTACAGCTGGCCCATGAAAATTTACAAAGCTATAGTACCTGTGAAAATGGAAGTTGCAACTGCAGGACATTATGTTACTCCTAACACAAAACATAAACAATAATAGCTAGAAGGCCAGAGGGTTAAGTCCTTCAGTAAAGTGTTTTCCTTTCAAGCAAAAGGAAATGAGTTTGATCTCCAGAATCCACAAGAAATAAGCTTGGCATTGTGGTGTGTGCATGCAATCCCAGGGATAGAAAGCAGAGATAAGCTGATCACTGGGGCTACCAGTATATAGTCTACTAGATGAGTTGCAGGGCAGTGAGAAACTTTATGTCAAAGAACGTGGACATTTCCTGAGGTACAACATTCAATTGCCCTCTGATATTCAAAGGCATGCATGTGGTGTACTTTTACACATTTATACCTACACACATACATACATATATACACACAAGCAAAGTTACTGGATAATTGGAGTATATACATAATTAATGTAGTTACGTTGTTCAGGACCATGAATAATACAAGTAGCATTGTATATTTAAATATATCTTATTTGCATAAATACAATGTCATGTGATTTTTGGCATATTTGATTATAAAATGCATTATGGAAAAAAAAGAAAATGCATTATGATGATACACAGCAAACTTGGTAATTGGAATCCTAACAACCCCCCCTCTAACAATTCACTGACTATTACTTCTAAAAACAGTTGCAGAATCTCAAATGATGAAAACATACAAAAAATGTTAATTGGATATTCATCTTTACCTTCTAATCTTGACTTTACAATTTTGTACTGAACTTGGCCCAAACACTGTGAAAACAAGGGAGTCTTTTCTAAAGTTTTGATAATTTGAAGTGGCCTAAGTCATGGGTATAAAACCCTCTCTATAGAGGAAGAGGATTTTCTTAATTGCAATCAATTAATGCAGAGAATCATAGCTGGTAAAAGTGGTGAAAATAAGTGCCTGTGGACTGTTCAGTCTTCAGTGGTACATCTATTTCAATTTTCTACCCAAGGCTCTTGGAAATTCACAAGAGCGTGATAAGACATAAGTGCCAGAAGATGGGGAGGAGTGCTGTGGAATTCCAGGACCTGGACAGGATCTAGCCAGTCAAAACTTTAGCTTAATAAGGGAGAGGCTTAAGAAGCAACACCCCTAGGTAAGGAGTTATTTATTGGAACTCGATGGCTACTAGGGGATATTCATTTTGCTTTAGAGATATAGCAGACAGCCATTGCTCAGATAGATGGCACCATAGTCAGGTACAATTATGTAGCACTGTTTAGACTCCATGAGTTATTTTTTAAAAAGAGAAAAGGAAAGAAGATGATCTCATGAATCTGCGAGAGAGATGTTTTGAAAAAGTCGGGGGGGGGCGGCATTGTGAGGGACAGTGGGAGAATGGATATTATAAAAGTACCTTGTATACATGTAAAGAAGAAGCACATTTATGATGTTAACGTGGTATTTGATTAATTTAAATTTCTAGAGGCTGAACTATATAAATTAATATTCAAATTAAATACTTAAAATGAAACAATTATCAGCATCTAATTTGTTAGACCTCTGATTCATAAAAGATCTATGAAAAGGAAAAAACACTGTGAAACCACTACAAGAGTAGTCAACCAATTGTCAAGTCCTAGAAAACTGCATCTGTAACACAAAAATAGTGTTTCAGTGGATGTCAAATCATAGCTGATACACCATGAGACCTTGAAATAAGCAACCAGGTATGGAGAAGAAGCAAGGGGAGATTTCAAGCTATTTCATTTTACTTTTTTTTTTTTTTTTACAAATCTCAAGATACTTACCTAGGAGAATGAAGCTGTTTTATCTTTACTATGGTAAAGGACATTTTCCAAGATAGCTAGGATGTAAATAAAGCTTCTCTTATTTAACAGTGCATGATCCTCCTATCATAAAAATAGACAAATGTCAAAAAGGTAACAATAAATTACTATCTCTTTGGAAAAACCATCCTTGGATCTTAATACCTCTGTCACATATTCTCAACAAGCTGAATTATTAAGAATCAAACAGAGCGGTCCTGCGCTTGGGTCTGGCTTGCCCAGGTGCCTGACTCAGCCTTAGTAGGGTCATGTGTTTGGACTCCGGGTCCGGACCTGTTAGGAACACTTGGAGCCGTCCGACACAGCTCTAGACAGGTAAGAGCTTAGGGCAGAGTGACTTTTGTGGTGCTGGACAATTGATTTCTGGTCGGTGGCAGAGGGCCAGGTGGCTGGCAGGGGCTAGGTTCGCGTCCTCAGCGCGGTGGGTCGCCCTTCCCCCCTCGCACTGGGAAGTGGTCCTGCACATGGGTCTGGCTTGCCCGGGTGCCTGACTCAGCCTTAGTAGGGTTGTGTGTTTGGACTCCGGGTCCTGACTTGTTAGGAACATTTGGAGCCATCTGACACGGCTCTAGATAGGTAAAAGCTTAGGGCAGAGTGACTTTTGTGGTGCTGGACAATTGATTTCTGGTCGGTGGCGGAGGGCCAGGTGGCTGGCAGGGGCTAGGTTCGCATCCTCAGCGCAGCGGGTCGCCCTTCCCCCCTTGCACCCAGAAACAGTCCTGCGCTTGGGTCTGGCTTGCTCGGGTGCCTGACTCTGGTGCCTGACTCAGGTGCCGGGGCGTGGGCTAAGCCAGGCATATCTCCCCACACCCCCTGCCAACAATTGGATTTGAGGAAGAGAGAGTATCCAGTGGAATGGATTACAAGAACTCTCAGAAGAGGGAGGGAAGAGTGACTTAGACTTCCAATATCCAATCTATAAACAAAAGTGAAAGCCTGAAAACCTAGACAAGTCAACACTCCATAAAGAAGGAGGGGGAGAGGAAGGGAAAAAAGAAAGCTTAAGAAGGAGGTAAGCAAAACAAAAGAAGCTTTCACCCTTCAACACACTGAAAAGGCATTTGTGATTTGAATCACAAAACGGAAATCTACATGCCAGGGACACAATGAAGGGACAACATGGGAAAGGTGCAGGATAATTCCACACCAAGCTCTACCAACCCTGTAGGAGATAGATATAGTGGGATCCCCTTGGAGGTGACCCCAGAAACAGACCTTAGAGGAATAATTGCAGAGCTATGCAGAGAAATTAAAGAGCATAAAGAAGAATTCAGAGAACTAAAGGAAGGGATTGACAAACTCCAGAAAGAACTAGAGAGAGAAAAAAACAAACACCTTAAGGAAGTAGAAACACTGAAAAAGGAAGCCAACCAACGAAGTAAGGAGCACGAAGAAGAGATTGAGAAACTCAAAAAAGAAATTGATATATTAAAGAAATCACAGGATGAAATGAAAAAGGAAATAGAACACTCGTCCAATCAAGAAGAAAGGAAAGGAAAAAGCCTTAGAAATAGAATGGAGGAAGCTGAGCAAAGAATATCAGATCTGGAAGATAACACAGAGCAACTAAAAAACTCAAATAAAGATTATGAAAAATTTAAAAATACACAAAAGTGGAACAACCAGGAAATATGGGACACTATGAAAAGATCAAACCTCCGCATCATAGGAATAGAGGAAGGGGAAGAATCTCAAGAGAATAGTATTGAGCATATCTTCAACACAATAATAGATGAAAACTTCCCCAAACTAAAAATAGACAAACCCATTCAAATACAAGAAGCACATAGAACTCCAAATAGACAAGATCAGAAAAGAAACTCCCCACGCCATATCATAGTCAAAGTGCTAGATGCCCAAAACAAAGATAAAATTCTGAAGGCCACGCGAGAAAAACAAGTCACATACAAAGGGAAACCCATCAGAATCACAAATGACTTCTCGCCGCAAACCATGAAAGCAAGAAGAACATGGAGCAAAGCATTTCCAGTGTTAAAGGACTATGGATGCCAACCCAGAATACTTTACCCAGCAAAAATGTCGATTACACTTGAAGGAGAGAGAAAAATCTTCCATGACATAAGCAAGATGATAGAATACATTTCCGGAAAACCAACTCTCCAGAAAATACTTGAAGCAATTCAAAGGGCAGAAGAGAAGAGCAACTATCCTCAAGCACCTAGGGAAAGAAACTAATAAAAACATAATCATAGGAGTTGAAACAGAGACTAAAAGTCCAAATGGATAATAAGGTGAAAGGAAGCAACATCCATCTTTCAATTATAACCTTAAATATTAATGGGCTGAACTCCCCAATCAAAAGGCATAGACTGGGAGAATGGATTAGGAAACAAAATCCATCTATATGCTGTCTACAAGAAACCCATCTCAATTTCAAGGACAGGCACCAACTTAAAGTGAAGGGATGGAAGAAAATATTCCAAGCAAATGGTACCAAAAAGAAAGCAGGAGTTGCTATTCTAGTATCAGATAAAATAGACTTCAAAGCAAAAGAAATCAAAAGAGACAAAGAGGGCCACTACATCCTTATTAAAGGAACAATTAACGATGAAGACCTCACAATCATGAATATATATGCACCAAACGCCAGCGCACCAAACTTTGTAAAGACAACTCTTCAGGACTTCAAGGCTCAAATTAACCCCAGCACAGTAATAGTAGGGGACTTTAATACCCCACTAAGTCCTTTAGACAGATCAACAGGACAAAAGATAAACAAAGAGACATCTGAACTGAATGATACAATACACCAACTGGATCTCACAGACATCTATCGAATATTTCACCCAAACACCAGAGAATACACTTTCTACTCAGCACCCCATGGAACATTCTCCAAAATAGACCATATACTGGGACACAGGGAAAAACTCAAAAAATACAAAAAGATTGAAATAATTTCATGCATTCTATCAGACCACAGTGCAATAAAGCTCAATATCAATACCAGGATAAGCCCTACACCGTACAAGAACACATGGAGACTAAACAACACTCTACTGAATAATGAATGGGTCAGGGATGAAATAAAGAAAGAAATAAAAACATTCCTGGAACTGAATGACAATGATAATACAACACAGCAAAACCTATGGGACACTTTAAAGGCAGTCCTAAGAGGGAAGTTTATAGCTCTAAGTGCCTACATTAAAAAAACAGAAAGAGCACAAGTGAATGATCTAACACAGAGGCTTAAAGTACTTGAGAGAGAACAACAAATGAACCCTAAACGCAGCAGACAAGAAGAAATAACAAAAATCAGAGCAGAAATCAATGAAATAGAAACAAAGAAAACCATACAAAAAATCAATCAATCAAAAAGTTGGTTCTTTGAGAGAATAAATAAGATAGACAGACCTCTAGCCCAGTTAACTAAAAGAAAAAAAGAACAACTCCAAATCAATAGAATCTGTGATGAAAGGGGAAATATCACAACAGACAATGAAAAGATCCAGACAACCATAAGAGATTACTTCAAAAACCTATACTCTACTAAATTTGAAAACCTAGAAGAAATGGATGAATATCTGAAAACCTGGGAACCACCAAAGCTGAACCAAGAAGAGATCGACAGCTTAAACAGTCCAATAATATATGAGGAAATTGATGATGTAATAAGCAGCCTCCCAAACAAAAAATGCCCAGGCCCAGATGGTTTCACAGCAGAATTCTATAAAATATTTCAAAAAGACCTACAACCATTACTACTCAAGCTGTTTAGAAGGATACAATTGGAGGGAGTTCTCCCAGATTCCTTCTATGAAGCCAGCATCACACTAATACCAAAACCAGGCAAAGATGCAACCAAAAAGGAGAACTATAGACCCATCTCCCTAATGAACACAGATGCCAAAATTCTAAACAGGATACTGGCAAATCGCATACAGACACACATCAAGAAGATCATCCATCATGACCAAGTTGGATTTATACCAGAGATGCAGGGATGGTTCAACATACGAAAATCAATAAACATCATCAAGCATATAAATGGACTGAAAGACAAAAACCACACCATCATCTCAATTGATGCGGAGAAAGCCTTTGACAAAATTCAACATCCCTACATGTTTAAAGTCCTGGAAAGAATTGGATTGGAGGGATCATTCCTTAATGTAATCAAAGCCATATACAGGAAACCCACAGCCAATATCATCCTAAATGGGGAAACGACAGCGGCATTCCCTTTAAGGGTAGGAACTAGGCAAGGCTGCCCTTTGTCACCACTCCTCTTCAATATAGTGCTTGAAACCCTTGCTAGGGCAATAAGGCAAGAAAAGGAAATTAAAGGAGTTCTAATAGGAAAAGAGGAAGTTAAACTATCCCTTTTTGCTGATGATATGATTGTATACTTAAGGGATGCTAAGAACTCCACCAGTAAACTCCTAGAAATGATTAAGAACTTCAGTAAAGTGGCAGGATACAAAATAAATCTAGAAAAATCAGTAGCCTTTCTTTACACCAACAATAAGCAACTGAAGAAGGACTACAAGGAGACCTTCCCACTTAAAATAGCCTCAAAAACAATAAAATACCTAGGAACAAACCTAACCAAACACACCAAGGATCTCTACAACAAAAACTTTAAACCTCTGAAGAAGGAAATTGAACAAGACATCAGAAGATGGACAAACCTCCCATGCTCATGGATTGGGAAAATAAATATAGTAAAAATGTCCATTTTACCTAAACTCATATACAGATTTAATGCAATCCCAATCAAAATCCCCAAGAGCTTCTTCACAGGTTTGGAAAAAAAAATCCTCAATTTCATTTGGAAAAACAAGAGACCCCGAATAGCCAGAGCAACCCTGAGCGAAAAGAGCAATACAGGGGGGATCTCTATACCAGATTTAAAACTATACTACAGGGCTATAGTTATAAAAACAGCTTGGTACTGGCACAAAAACAGATCAGTTGACCAATGGAATAAAACTGAAGACCCAAACCTGAGCACATACAACTTCAGCCACCTCATATTTGATAAAGGGGCCAAGAAGACACAATGGAGGAAAGACAGCATCTTCAACAAGTGGTGCTGGCAAAACTGGATCACCACTTGCAGAAGAATGAAGCTAAACCCCTACCTCTCGCCTTGCACAAAAGTCAATTCCAGATGGATTAAAGACCTCAACGTGAAACCCAAAACTCTGGAGGTAATAGAAGAAAAACTTGGCAGCAGACTACAAGACATAGGTGTAGGAAAAGACTTCCTAAATCAGACAGCAGCTGCACAAGAAATAAGATCGATAATTGACAAATGGGACCTCATTAAACTCAAAAGCTTCTGTACATCAAAAGAAACAATAAAGGAAGTAAAGAGAAAACCCACTGAGTGGGAAGAAACCTTTACTGCAGATACATCTGACAAAGCATTAATTTCCAGAATATACAAACTACTGAAAAAACAAAGAAAAAAGAAAACAAATGAATCACTCAAAAGATGGAGCAAAGAGCTGAATAGAGACTTCACAGAGGAGGAGCTAGAGATGGCTGAGAAGCATCTTAAAAACTGTTCAACGTCACTAATAGTTAGGGAAATGCAAATTAAGACCACTCTAAGATATCACCTCACTCCGATAAGACTGGCCAGGATCAAGAGAACAAATGATACCAAGTGCTGGAGAGGTTGCGGGGAAAGGGGAACACTCATCCATTGCTGGTGGGAATGTAAACTGGTACAGCCACTATGGAAAGCAGTGTGGAGAACCCTTGGAAGACTCAAAATGAGCTTGCCATTTGATCCAGTCATACCACTCCTAGGTATATACCCACAAGACTCATCTTACTGCAGAAATACATGCACAGCTATATTTATTGCAGCTCTGTTCACAATAGCAAAAAGCTGGAACCAACCCAAATGCCCCTCAACTGCTGAGTGGATAGAAAAAATGTGGTACATGTACACAATGGAGTTCTATGCAGCAATAAAGAAGGATGATATCATGAACTTTGCAGGTAAATGGATGGAGCTGGAGGATATTATATTAAGTGAAGTAACGCAATCACAGAAAAACAAACGTCGAATGGTATCCCTCATATGTGGATGCTAGCATCAATAACCCAGTTATTAATATTTCTTGTGATGAGGGATGCATATTAAAAGAACAACAACTGAAAGACTGCATCAGAAAACCGACTGAAATGGTGAACCGGGAGGGGTGGGAGGGGTGGGAGCGGCGGGAGAGGGACATGGGTCTATATTCTATTAATGTATATTTAATTTAAAATTATATGGTATTTTACTCAAAATTTATATAACAATAGCTTTGGGATTAACATATACAAATGTTCTCTATAATTTTTGTGTTATGCAGTATCAGCTTGTAACATCCTCTTTTACCTGTAGGATAACTTAACTAAAGGATTTAAGTTTGCTTCCCAAATTAACATCATGCACTCACCCAAAAAAAAAAAAAAGGGCAAATTTGATGAAATTTACTCTTTGATCCCTGCCTATAGGTAAGTGTACTACAAATGCCTTCCTGAGACTCATGGGTCAAAAAATAAAATTTAAAAAAAGGGGAGATACAGTTATATATTAAACCTTTTTGTCCAAAACTTTCAATTTAATCTTAAGACTAACCATGGGAAAAGATTTGTATGTTCCCACAGGTCAAAACGACACCAACTCAAAGGCAGAGAAAGAATGGATACAGCCTTCCGTCGTATAGGTTGTACCATGAAATACCAGCAGAGAAGTTCACCAATCTTAACACTAAAAGGAATAAAAGCCTCAGACTGCTACAGGCATCAAACATCTCTGAGGACCATAGGTGTAACATCTGTTTACAGTGAGTCCTAACGAACTTTACCTTCTAGGTGCAGCACAGTTTCAATATGAGAGACCTCCTTACCTCTTTTTCACAGAACAAAGAAAAACAGGGTGGTAATGAAGTCATCCATTAATGGTAAATTAGAGCTGACTGGTATAGAAGTAATCTCTTATAAAACTGGAAAAACGGCTTTCTTCAATTGACTAATATACATAGGAACTGTAAAAAGGATTATTGTCTATCCAGAAACAAACACAATACTAAAGTATTGTGTTTGTTTCTGAATAGACAATACACTTAAACACTACTTTAAGTAGTTCATATAATTAATACAAGAGAGCACTGAAAGCAGCATCGGATTATTCTGCCAAGGAGATGCTAGCCAGGGGACCCAAGCCCCCCCCCCAAAAAAAAGGTTAAGGCTTATTGCCTGTAAACTGGGATATCTGCAAGAAAAGAGGTGGTAAGGTCTGCCCTGCTGTCAATGACCTAATGTAACCATGGGAGGATTGTATCGAGATCGCACTTACAAGTATACAGTTGGTCTCTGGAATACCAGAGAGTGTTACCAAAGGCCACTGAACTAATAAAGCAAAGGTTAGTCTCCTTGAGTCAAGCAAAACTCCGCCACCAACATCAGCTACACCCCAACTGCTTGGTGATACTGTGCAGCAGAGGCAGCCATATGTCTGTATATCCCAACTTTATTTGATTATTAGCTCTCTCCTTGGACAAATAACTCGAGGATGTTGCCACAAGCTTATACCTTCTAGCGATTAGGAGATATATATGCCACAGTAAGGCCTTGTCATCTCTCTCAGGGGGAAAAAGAAAAGTAATTCAGGGATTAAGACACCATCCAGACATATGTGTCTATACCAAAGTAACCTACCATAATAACTAGCAATGTTTAAATACATATATATCTAACCGCTTGTGCTTCATTAGTAGGATTGGAAGCCTGTCCCTGGGCAATCGGGCAGCCCATGAAAGGAAACAGCCAGAACTGATTAGAGTCCAAGACGACATCTCCAGACAAAGTAGACTGTTGTGCTTCTTGTCCACCTGTGCCCCATCTCTAAGCCTAAGGAACAATCTGTGGAAGAGGGGGAGTGGTATATTGTAGGAGCGGCGATTGGGGTGAACGGTAAAACTATGACAATATAGTCTGGACACTTATTTGATCAACTTGATTGAACATTCAAGCCCCTCCAGCTAGATGGTGGGAGCCTTGGGCTCTGTGGGCTGGGACACAACTGCTTGCAAATTGGTTTTATATGCAGGAATCTTGTGCTGGGAAAAAAGAAAAGGAGCTAGATACTGACATTTGAACTAACTGGGAATATAAAATGCTAGTTGTTTTATTCATAGTTAGTATTGGGTTGGGCTCTATATTTTTCTGAAATACACAACATCACAGTGTAACACTTTCTTTTACTTGTAGGACAATTTAAAAGAATTAAGCTTAAATTTTTACTTACCAAATAAGTAGAAGTCTTAGTCCAGTCATAAAGCGTTAAAGAGCAAAGTGTTTATTGGGTAAAATTTATTTAGCAGGTTCTCAACTCTGCCCAAGCTTTATCCACCAAGTATAGGATATTTCAATGGCTTAGTGAATTGTTTAGATTAATTAAATTTAGGTGTAGGTTTTGGTGGAAATGGTAATACAATTGAACCAATCGGGAATATAAAATGTTAATTGGTCTTATTTATAATTTGTATCGGGTTAAGGTATACAAATGGCCTATATATTTTTTCTGAATAACACAATATCACATTATAACACTTTCTTTACTTGTAGGACAAGTTAAAGGAACTAAGCTTAAATTTCCTTCCCAAATAAGTAGCATACAGTCAATGAGAACCAGTTTGGGTAAATGTAATGAAAGCTTATGCCTTGGCTCCTGCTTATGGGTATGTGTAATACAACTTAGGCATCTATAGGTCAAAACAAAAACCTAAAAAAAAAAAAAAAAAAAGAAAAGAGGAAGGGGGGAGGTGGGGTACTATCCTTTCTGGGATACAAATGGAAAACTCTGTGTTTCAATCCTATTGATAAATTTTCAATTTTTCTGATCTTGAAAATAACAATGGGAGGAGAATTTTATGTTCCCACAGGTAAAAGTCACCAATCTAAATGCCTGAAAACATACAACTTATGGCTGTGCAGGATGAACTGGGGAATGTCAGCAGAGAGGTTGACCCATCTGAACACTAAGGAATGAGGAACATCAGACTGCCTGAGACACGGTCACTGAGCATCTCTCTGAATAATATTGGGGTTGACTGTTAATAATGGACCCTAATGCTGAGAAACCTTCCTACCTCTCCCCCCCCTTTTTTTTTCTTTTTTTTTTTTTTTGAAAAAAGGAAAACAGGATGGTAATGAAACCACTCCCAAACTGTAAACTAGAGCCAATTGTTACGGTGGTAATTTCCTATAAAACAGGCACAACGTATTAACTGATTGATAGGCATAGGAACTGTGAAAGGATATTTCTCTATCTAGAGCCAAATTCAATAGTAAAGTGTTTATAAGTTGTGTAATTAAGCAAAATATATTACTACAGGAAAGCTCTGACATCAGCAATGAATTATTCTGCCTAGGAGATGTTGGCTAGGGGATTCAAACCCGCCCCCCCAAATTATAAAGGCCTTTTGCCTATAAATGGGATATATGCAAGGAGAAAGGCAGTAAGTCCCTGTTGTCGAAGACCTGGTGTGAGCATGAAAAATGTTATGAGACGTCACCTGCTAGCGTACAACTGGCCTCTGAAATGCTAGAGAGCGTTACCAAAGGCCACTACAGCAATACAGCAAAATATTGGTCTCCCTGAGACAAACAAGACTCCTCCGAAAATATCAGCTACACCTCAACAGCCTGGAGATACAGTGCAACAGTGGCAGCCAAGTGTCTATATTATATCCCAAAACTATTTGGCTATTAGCTCTCTCCTTGGAGGAATAACTCACAGCGGATGCCACAAGCTTATGTCCTCTAGTGGTTAGGCGATGTTATAAGCCACAATAAGAACTTGTCACCCTTTATAGAGAAACCACAGTTTGCGGATTAGCATACCATCCAAGCATCTGTGTCTATGCTCACAGCTTAGCTTGACACAATAAGTGGTACTGCTTAAATGCCTGTACATCCAATAGCTTGAGCTTTGTTAGTATGACTGAAAAGGGTATCACTGTGAAAGCTGTCAATCCGTGAAGGGAAACAAACTGAACAGACCGGAGTCCAAAATGACAACTCCAAAGAAATTAGACTGTTTTCTTCTCACCCACTTGTGCCCCTTTCCCAAAGCCCAGGGAACAAACTGCGGAAGAGGAGGCGTGGTAGATTGTAAGGGCTGTGGAGAGATAGGGGTGAATCATGAGACTACAGGAATATAGTCTGGACTCCTGATTGATCAACATGTCTATGCATACAAGCTTCTCCAACTGGTCTATGGGAACCTTGGGTTGTTCAAAATTTGGGCATAGATACTTGCAAAATGCACCAATTACCTGATTGTATGACATAATGAGTGACGTCAATGCTATCTGCAAACAACTGTGTCATTGTATTGTAGCATCCCTTGAAAAATAAATTAATTAAAAAAATAAATTAAAAAAAAGAAAAAAAACAAGAATCAAACAATATATTATAGAACATAGGTCTAATTTTATTTTGTTTTACTGTGTGTCTGTGTCTGTGTCTTTATGTGCACTGCTGCTCAACTTTCACATAAGTACTGGAATTTCAACACATTTTTGTGCAACAAGCACTTTACTAAATGAGCCATTGTCCCAGCCCCTAAATGTAATTTTTTAATTAACAAAATTCAAATTATTGTTAAAGCATGGTAGTATTGTTTTGCCAGTAGTCAATCTTAGGAAAGTATAGTAGACATAGAATTGTAAATTTATGTTCTAGGATGTAATTAGATTTTTTATATATTAAGTAATTTTATTGATTTTCTTTTTATTTTTTTGTTAGTCTATCAGACTTTATTTTTTTATTTTTTATTTTTTTAAAGAATACATTATTGATTTTTTAACAACTCTAGACCCGTGTCCTCCCCATTTCCCCACCCTACCAGAGCTCATGAATTCTGCTAGACATGCCTTTCATCTCTTTCTCAGTCTTTCTCAATATTCTCCATGAGGAATGTGACTGTTTTGAGCATAAGTTCATCGTTTTGGTCTTTTTATAAAAGCACTATGTGAATTGAAAGTGATTTTTAAAATAGGTACATAAAAATAGAATACAGAAAGTACTCGTTATGTAATTTAAGAGCCACTACTAATTATTCCCTGTATTTCCTTCCATTTTAAAAATCCATATGTAAGCTAAACCTCCAAAAAATATTATTCTCTAATAGTGCTTCCTTTGTTTTAGCTTAGTAATATGACATGATTATTCTTTCAAATAACGTCATATTTTCCCAGAATTTTTGTTTATTTTTTGAGACAGGGTCTCCTTGTAGACTTAGCTGGCCTGGATCTCAATATATAGACCAGGCTGGCCTCAATCTCACCTGCCTTCCAAAACCTGGGATTAAATGTATGTGCCACCACACCCAGCTTTACAAATTATTTTTAATGTTTATACATAATCTTTAATTGCATATTTTTTTAGTTTCAGGAGTATAACAGTTTAGTTTAGTTATTTTACTTCTTTATATTCTCTTTTTTGTTGTTGATGTTGTTCTCTTTAATTTTATATTACTCAAAAATATGCATATTCACACTCCACATATATACCAAAATAAGAGAGTCTGAAAGTAAACTATAGGTTAATTCCCAAACACATTTGGGATTCACATTTTAACATTAATTTTGCATGCATGCAGAAAATATAACTTTACATTCCCAGGTTAAATAGAAAGGTGATGTATGCTTTAATGTACTTTCAAAGAAGAGATTGATTATTTTTCATACATCTTGGGACTTGGGATAATAAAAACATAAACTTCAAGTTATAAGTATGGTAGCATCTGGCTTTACCTGTATATAAGAATTTGTAGCTAGGATCCACAAATGAGGGACACCATGCATCTTTTGTTTTTCTGGGACCGTGTTACTTCACTTAGAATAAGGGCTTCTAGTTCCATCCATTTACCTACAAACTTCATGATGTCATCTTTCTTTAATACTATATAAAACTCCATTGTGTATATGTACCACATTTTCATTATCCACTCATCAATTGAAGGACACTTGGGTTGGTTCCAGCTCTTCACTATTGTGAAGAGAGTTGCAATAAACATGGCTGTGCATGTATCTCTTTGATATGATGAAACTTCTGGGTATATACACCCTGAAGTAGTATGACTGGGTCAAGTGGTAGGTTCATTTTTAGGCTTTTAAGAGTTCTCCACACTTATTTCCATAGGGGTTACAAGAGTTTGCATTCCCACCAGCAGCGGATTAGTGTTCCCCTTTCCCCACAACCTCTCCAGCATTTTGTATCATGTATTTTCTTGATCATAATCAGTCTTACCTGAGTAAGATGAAGTCTTAAAGTGGTTTTAATTTGCATTTCCTTAATTAGTAGTGATGTTGAACAGTTCTTAAAATGTTTCCCAGACATTTCTACTTCTTCATTTTTGAAGTCTCTGTTCAGCTTTTTGCTCCATCTTTTGATTGGATCATTTGATTTTTGTTCTTTTGTGTTTTGAGTAATTTGCAAAAATCTGGATCTTAGACCTCTGTTAGATGTGTCCCTGGTGAAGGTTTCCTCCCATTCTGTGGGTTTTCTCTTAACTTCTTTTATTGTTTCTTTTGCTGTATAGAAGCTTTTTAGTTTAATGAAGTCCAACTTGTTGATTATTGATCTTATTTCTTCTGCAACTGCTGTCTGATTTAGAAAGTCTTTTCCTATGTCTATATCTTGTAAGTTACTGCCAACATTTTCTACCATGATTTTCAGAGTTTTAAGTTTCACATTGAGGTCTTTGATTCATTTGGAGTTGATTTTTGTACAGAACGAAAGGTTGGGATTTAGTTTTAGTCTTCTAAAATGCTGATTCAGTTTTGCCAGCATCATTTGCTGAAGATACTGTCTTTCATCCATTGAGTCTTCTTGGCCCCTTTGTCAAATATGAGGTGGCTGAAATTACATGTGCTCAACTTTGGATCTTCAATTTTGTTCCATTGATCTACAGGGCTGTTTTGTGCCAGTACCAGGCTGTTTGTATGATTATAGCACTGCATATAGTTTGAAGTCTGGTGTGGTACTCCCTCCTGCATCATTGTTTTTGTTCAGGGTTGCTTTGGGTCTCTGGGGTCTTTTGTTTATCCATATGAATTTCAAGATATTTTCTTTTTTAATTTTTTTCTTGTGTGTGTGTGTGTGTATGAGTGTACTGTCTGCATGTAGGATGGTGCACCTGTGTCGTGCAATGCTGCAGAGGTCAGAAGAGGGCTTCAGGTTCCCCTGGAACTGGAGTTAAAGACAGTTCTTAGCCACCATGTGGGTGCTGGGAATTGAACCCAGGTCCTCTGCAAGAGAAGTTGGCGCTCTTAACCACTGAACTATCTCTCCAGCCCCAAAGATATTTTTTTCTAAATCTGTAAAGAAAGTCATTGGGATTTTAATCAGGATTGCATTGAATATATGTATGGCTTTCGGTAGGATGTTCATTGTTACTGTACTAATTCTTCCAATCCATGAGCATGGGAGATCCTTCTGTCTTCTGATATCTTCATCTATCTCCTTTTTTCAAGGATTCAAAATTTTCATTTTATAGAAATTTAGTGTCTTTAATAAGGTTTGTTCCATGATATTTTTGAGGCTATTGTGACTGAAATTATCTCCCTATATTCCTTCTGCAATTGCTTGTTGTTGGCATAAAGAAAGGCTACTGATTTTTCTAGATAATTTTTGTAACCTGCCAATTTACAGAAACTGTTAATTATTTCTATGGGTTTTTGGTGGAATTTTTGGCATATTTTAGGTATATTACCATATCATCTGCAAGTAGGAGTACTTTGACCTCCTCTTTTCCAATTAGTACTCTTTTGATTTCCTTTTCTTGTCTTATTGCTATAGCAAGTGCTTCCAGAACTATATTGAAAAGGAGTGGAGATAGGGTAAGCCTGCTGGGGTCCTGATTTCAAGAGGAATGTTTCTAGTTTTTTCCCCATTTAGAGTGATGTTGTCTGTGGGTTTGTTGTATGTGGTTTTAATTATGTTGAAGAATGTTCCCTCCAATCTAATTCCCTCTAGAACTTTAAACATGAAGGCATGTTGCATTTTATTGAAGGCCTTTTCCACATCAATTGAGATGATCATGTGTTTTTTTGTTTTTCAGTCCATTTATATGCTTTATGACATTTGTTGATGTATATATGTTGGACCATCCCTGCATCTCTGGTATAAGTGGGATGTGGTTGTGGTGGATAATCTTTTTGATACGTGCCTGTATGCCCATGTTCATTAAAGTAATGGGGTCTATAGTTTTCTTTTTTGGTTGTATCTTTACCTGGTTTGGGTAGTAAAGTGATGCTGACTTCATAGAAGGAATCTGTAGTCCTCTGTAAATGTCTTATACAATTCTGCTGTAAATCCACCTGGGCCTGGGCTTTTATTTTTTGGAAGGTTTTGTATTACTACTTCAATTTTCTCAAATATTATGGGTATGTTTAAGCTGTCAAGCTTCTTTTGGTTAAGCTTTGGTGCTTTCCATGATGTCGGATATTCGTCCATTTCTCTTGGGTTTTATCTCAGTGTTTATGAATTTAGTTAAGAGTGACTTTGCTTGTTTTCAGATGCTGTCATTGTCTTCTTATTAGTTATGAAAGGCTAGATGATCTATGCTTCTCATCCTTATAATCTGGAGCTTCTCCAGAGGCCCAGGACAGGTAACAATCAGATTGGCTTGAAACTCACACCATGTGAGGTGAGCCTACTGGTTCCCCTGGGCTGGCTGATAGTGTCTGGGTCTGGGTCCAAAGTCAGGGCAGCTTAGTCTGGAGTCAGGGAATTGCTGGAGGTCTTCCCTAGCTAATGGATTGGGACTCTGGAATATCACCAGAGTCTGAGCCATATTGGCTTCTGGGCTTCTGTCTCACCTTCTCAGTGCAGACTTCATGTGGAAGTCTGTCCTCTGGCTGGCTTGGAGGATCTCTGTCTCACCTGTCAGGAGCTGGAGCTGGAGAATCTGGGAGCTGGGTTCCAGCTGATTCAGAGCTGGAGTTCTGCTCCAATTATGGACCTCTAAGTGGGTAGGTGTTCCTTGTCTTGTCTGGTGGGACCTAGGAGCAGGCAGCTGAAGCCGATGTACACTGGCATATGACAGACTGTGTCTTAGCCCCCAGGAGCCAGAGCTGAGCACCAGCACCAGATCCCTATCCATGTAAGCTGGAATTGTAGCTACAGCTGGGTACTGGGCACCAGAGGCAGAGACATCCATGCCTCCCAAGCCAAAACTAGAGCTCCTGGGACCCATGAGCTGGGGCTCAAGACTTGGGTGCTGGGCACTGGGAGCTGTGCCAGCAGAACCTGGTGGGCCAGAATTGGGGCTGTAGAAGGGCCCATCACTGCCTTTCTGCCTGCACAGTCCTGCCCATAAAAGTAATTTTAGGAAATAAATGAAATATATATATATATATTTTTTTTTTCAGTTTGTGGGAATTTTAAACCTGAGTGCAGTATTCACATAATTTCTAAGCCTCTCACATTCCAACTCTTCCCATGTCCCACAAACTCTCTCACAATTAATTAACTATTTTACTTTATTATTTGTGTGTGTGTGTGTGTGTGTGTGTGTGTGTGTGTGTGTGTGTGTAACGCACTGGGCTCATTTAGTGGTGCTAGTATAGAGATGTAATTAGGACTGGCCACCTGGGTTTGGATAAACTATCAGGGAGTTTGTGCCCTGGAGAATCCATTTGTTCTCTATTTCCTCAGCAAGCCATTAATAAATCTATTGTTTCTTCATTCAGAGAACCTCCACTACTGTGCCTTTTTCCCTAATCTTGCATGGAATATTATTGCTGTTATTCTAAATACTAAATACTGTATCCTTAAATCAACAGGTAAGTGCAGCTTTTACATTTCATCAATAAGCTTCTTTTTGCAAAGCTATTACTTCAGAGATCCACGACTCCTCAAAATGCAAAAAAGAGAGTGATTTGTGGGTTCCACAGACCCCATATTATCAATCCATACTTCAGTACAGCCACTATAAATGAACTCTAAAGAATATTACTAAAGAGAAGGCAGAGAAAGATGCAAGTCTGTAAGAGCCAGACGATGGGGCACTTGGTGTCCAGAGAGCATATTCTCAGAAAAGACAAAGAATTCTGTATTCCATGAATTCCTTGAACAGTAGCACTCTTCTATACACACCATTGAACGCATGTATAATGACGAAAACAAGCTGACATGCTAGCATAGTAAAGGGACATTTCTCTTAAATAATTAACTTAATCACATTAATAAGTAAAGACCTTTCAAATTAAAAGATGAAGCAAATGTTGTTTTAAAATAATGGATCAGATTATTATCACTTATGACATAGAAAATGATAAAAATGAAAATATTTAAGACCCATAGAGAAATACTGAACACATATTTAATGAAAATGCAGAAGAAATGCAAAATGCCTAGATTGACAATATAGATATAATATATATAAACACACTACATAAAAGTGGAGATATCTATTATTAGAGATTACTGCGTAGTATCATAAAATCATGTATAACTTCATCTTTCTCTGTCTTATTTTTTTTTTTTTGTAGTATTTTTTTTTTTTTTTGTTTTTGTTTCTTCCTTAATTGTATTCCCTTAAATATGAATACATACTTCCACCCCATATATAGATACTTATTTTTTGTTTTAATTTATTTATTTATTTATTTATTTATTTATTTATTTATTTTGCTAAAAGATGTCAGTTTTCCCCAAGGAGAGTGCTTGAAGTTTCCTCCCTCGGCAAGCCCACAACAACCATCAATCCTGCCGCAATGCTCCATACTGGGGTCCCTCCCCGCCAAGGTCACCCAAATGAGGTCCAGCAAGCACACGATCCTTCCTTGATACTTCCTAGCACTGGCCTCCATGACACAGCCGGGCAGTCCAACACACCGCTAGTCTGGCACCTGAGGAATCCTGGTATACTCAGTCTGCACATGCTGGATATCTCAGCTAGTCCCCAACCCCTGCCATTAGAAATGTTTGGGAGGTTTCCCTTGGAGAAGACATGACGATTTTCATCCCGTACTGGAGGTTAAATAAGCTGTTGTTCTTCATGTCTTCAAAGAATATGGGCAAAAAGCAGTGGCATGCGCAAACATAGTAACGCACTTGCCAGTAAAGAATTGAAGACTAGGTGATAATCAACATGTGCTTCTCTCTCTTTTAATTTCTTTTTGTCTAGTTTACTAAGATCATTCATAGTTTTTATCTGAAGTACTATTCTCACACGTTTAAGCTGGATTATTCATGTTTTTGCTATTATGCTTCTCTTTTGGATGTTTAAGGACACACAGTTAGCCCAGATTATACCAAGGTTTTGCAATTTTTCTAAGGTCGAGTTGAGGATTCTGGTCCTTCAGTGGGTCACTAAGAGGTTTTGTTTTTTGTTTTTGATTTTGGGTGGAAGGAGTCCCTTTGGATCCTTTTGGCTTTTTTCATTCCACCCAGTTCCAATCCACTCAAGGACAAAATCAAGTCTTGCTAGACCGGCTTCCCTTTTTGAAGAACAGCAGAACTTTCTTCTTATTAGAGTGGACACGGTCTGGAGCCCATTAGTGGATCTCTCAATGACCTCCCTATACAGGATAGGTTTGGTGGAACTCCATCATTTGTAAGACATTTCAAGAGATGTCCCCATGCCTAGTCCCCTCTGAGACTTAGTTTGAACTTTCCTGAGGGCAGGAACAAGCTGCTTCCTTATTCCCCCTCAGGCAAATTAAATATGGGCATTAGGTATCAGCAAGTCATGTATGACCGACAGGAAAAGCTAAATTATTACCATAGCCTGACACATCTACCACGTATATTTTAGATTAAATTGTATCTTCTGAAAACAATATTCAGTTTTTTTTCATTGGGTACCTGTTTGTGCTTCGGATCCATATTTCCTGAGTATTACCATTGCTTGGGTAATTTCGCATATCATGATTTCTTGATTCACGTATTTTTCCCATTTTAACGTTTATGTTACTTCTGAAATATATATAGCATGCCCATTGTCATTATGCCAACAATACATAGTCTGAAAATACATGGTAAGTTAGTTTCTAGAACCTGTCTACAGATTCACAATATAAGAGAATGTTGTTTTCAGGTCATAAGGAATACAACATTAATGTTACTTCAGTTTGCCGTACAACTAAGTTCTTGGGTGCTAGCATCCACAGATGAGGGATACCATTCTACTTTTGTTTTTCTGGACTTGGTGCACTTCAAGCTTAGCATTAATAGCTTCTAGTTCCATCCCATTTACGCTACCAATTTCATGATATCATCTTTCTTACTGCTGCATAGAATTCCATGTGTGTGATGTTACCACATTTTCTCTAAGCTGCTCTTCGTTGAGGGGCACTTGGGTTGGTTCACTCTTCTCTATTTGTGAAAAGAGCTGCAATAAAAAAAGATGTGCATGTATCTCTGCATAGGATGAGTCTTGTGGTTGGATATATTCCCAGAAGTGTATGGCTGGGTCAAGTGGTAGGGCTCATTTTGGGTCTTTTGAGAGTTTGCTCCACAACTGCTTTCCATAATGGTTGTAAGAGTTTGCTATTCACCAAGCAGTGGATGAGTGTTACCTTTCCCAGCAACCTCTCCAGGCATTTGATATATTTCTTTTTGGTTTGATCTAGCCGCTTGATCTAAAAGTGGAGATGGTTCTTACAGGTGGTTTTGGATTTTTCATTTCCTGATTATTAATCGCCGATAATTGAACAGACCGTTACTTTTGAAGAGTGTTTCTCCGCCATCTCTGACTTCTCCTTTAGCAAAGTGCTTCTGTATGGCTAAACATAATTACTAAGTGGGATATCCACAGGGTGGGAGGATCTTTCATCAGCTGCCATCTGACAGATGCATAACTTCCTACCGAATATTCATTTTATAGAAGTGAAGCATCTTTTTATCTGTTCACTCTCCATTTGATATAGATATTCTGAGTAGTATTATAAAGAATATAGCACTTGACTGAAGGTTAATTTGCCTACTCTAATAGATCAGATGGGTATGGTCAAGCTGTGGAGAAGTCTTCTCGCATCCAGCAGACTCATTGCACTAGATGTGGATTTTAGCATCTATATACAACTGTATTGCGACTTGGAGGTTATGAGATACATTTCATATTTTATTAGGCATGTTTATGAATTTTCAATCCATAATCATTTGTGAATATATAATAAGGTTAGCCACTATGTGCGAGGGAAATTGGGAATAAGACACTCCATTCACGTCTACTTCCTGTGTTCATGCATTGTATCTGATTTTACTACAATGACTTGTATTTAACGCGCTACACTCGTAGTCGTATGTGACTAAGTTAACACCAAAACAGTAAAATGTCTTTCTATAAAAGCTTCATGGCTGAGGGTATGGAGGTGTGGCAGAAGAGGTTCACTTATCGTTCATCTCTAGTGGTTCGACTTATTCGCTTGTACAGGTGATAGTGGGATTGATATAAATCTCTATTCTATCTATCACGATTGTGTGTTCCAGGTTTAAGGCAGACTAGCGCTTGGTGTTGCTAGCCATCTGATGACCTAACACGCCCTACTCTAACTCCACAGTGGAGAGTCTCACACTTGTGCCGAGATCCACTATCTATCGTCAAATTATTCTTGGATGTACTTGAAATTTATTTATTAGTGCTCATATCTCTTGAGTACTCTATCCTCCATTCTTATGAGACAAGTATGGATACTATGTAATGAGTGTTCGTGACTTGTCAGTATCTTCTAGCACGCTGTTTCATAATATTAGAAGTTAATGCAGCAGCTTGGAACGTCACTACGCTCTTAAGTTGGCACTCATGGTTATCTGAGGACAGATCTACCTGAGATGTAATAATGTGGTGTTCTCTATAAAGGTTCCTTCTTATATGGCATTCTGAAGATGTCGCTCATAGTGTCAGATATTGACTTGTTGACAGATTTTTTCCCAGCCTTAATGATGTCTTGGGATTTTATTTTGGTTTGCATTGAATCTGTATGTTATTTGGGTAGAATGGCATTTTTAATATATTTAATTGTTATCCAATTCATGAGCATGGGAGGTTTATGTCCATCTTTCTGATGTCTTCTTCATCTCCTTCATCAGGGGTTTTAAATTTTTGTCATAGAGGTTCTTACGTCGTTGTTTGGTTATGTTGTGTTCCTAGAGTATTTTATCTAGATTTTTGAGTGGCTTTTTGTGATTGTGAAGGTGATACTTGTATATCCTTCTCAGTGAGTTGCTTCGTCTGGTTGGGGAATGAAGGCTACTGATTTTTTCCTAGGGTAATTTTGTATCCTTCCACTTACTGAACTCTTAATCCATTCTAGGAGTTTTCTGATTCTGGTGGGGTTTACTAATCCCTTTGTAAACTATCATATCATCTATTCTGCAAGAAGGATAAGTCCTTCCTCTTATTCAAGTTAGATTCCTTTTGATTTCTTTTCTTGCCTTATGCAACTAGCCATGATTCAATGCACTATATTGAAGAGGAGTGGCAACAGAGGCCAGCCCTGCTGTGTTTCTATTTTAATGGGAATGTTTCTAGGTTTTCTCCATTTAAGATGATTCCATTACTTGTGTGACATAAACATGCTCTGACCATACACATTAGGGAGGAAAGGGTTATTCAGCACACATCTCCTCGGTCACAGTTCACCACTTAGAGGGAGTCCAAGGCCAGGAATCAGTGGCAGGAACACTGGATGAGCAAGGACTGAAGCAACAAAGCCATGGAGGAATTGTCCTGGTTTCCATTGGCTTGGCTCTCGCTTCTGTGCTCACGACATGTCTCAGCCTGCCTCTTTTGGTCATTAGCTCAACAGCCATGGCACAGGGTGGTCATCGATCTACTATTGTTGGGTTGGTTATCGCCGCTGGGTCTCCACTCTCTTTTACTGTCTTGACAGGATACAATGTCAAGAACATACTTGGTATATTTGGGCGCACATGATGTGGCACGATCATGGCCAATCCCAGACTAGCGAAAGGAACGCGCATTCACTCCATTGTACGCAGTGAAGCTATGTCCCTACCCAGGCTGTGGTCACAGTGTGTACACTGTTTATTAGGCTATTTCCAGCAACACACTATATCCTTTAATACGATAGGTTGTTCGTGCTTTGTGGAAGTCTTGCTATGAGGTCATTGTGAATTACGTGATATGATTCTTTGATATTTCTATTTATCGATGGCAATATAGTCTTAAAGCATATCAATTCGATGATTGTTTTGTTTTCGTATGACTAGTCAGCCATTACCCCCTTAGAGCAGGGACTACAGTCATTGTTTTTTTCTGTATACTCCTTTAGTTTTATTGTTCTCAGTCACCTTTGATTATAATAGCTAATAGAAAATGATGTCATTGACATCATAATTTGTTAGCTCCAGTGTTTTGTGTTCCTTGTTTTTTAAAAAAAAGAAAACTTAATGAATCAGCAGTGTAGGTTTCCTCCCATTCTGTGAATTTTCCCTCCTTCTCGCCATTGTTTCTTTTGTTGGACAAAAACTTTTGAGTTTAAATCCATTTGGAATTTTATTTTTTTAGCAGGGTGAGAAGGAAGGTGGAGGTCTTCTAACAAGGTGGTAAATTCCTCAGTTTTGGCCACGCACCAGTTTTTACTGAAGATGTCTTTCTTTCCTTCAATTGTATGACTTTTTGGCTCCTTTGTCAATTATAAGGTGGCTGAAATTGTATGTGGCTCAAGTTTGGGATCTTCAGTTTGTTCCATTCGTCCTACAGGTCTGTTTTTCTGCCAGTGCCAGGTCCTGGTTTTGTGGACTATATCTTCTGTAGTATAAGTTTGATTGTCTGGTATAGAAATTCCCCGTGTATTGCTGTTTTCACACAGGGTCGTGCTTTGGCATTCGGGATTTTTTTTGCCTGTTCATTATGAAATTTAACGATATTTCTTTTCGCCAAGCTGTGAAGAAGTGTCCTGGGGACTTTTGTAATTAGGACTGCTATGTAGTTTGATGACTATTTGGGTAGAATGGACATTTTTACTATATTACATTTTCCAATCCATGAGCATGGATTAGGTCTTTCCATTTTCCTGTATGTCTTTCTTCAGATCTCCCTTCTTGCAGGAGTTCTTATATATTGTTTCTTGTAGAGATCTTATGTGTGTTTGGTGAGGTGTTTTATTTGTCTGAGGGTGATTATTATTGTGTTTTGTCGAGGGCTTACTGTCTGATTGGGAGGTGTGTCTTGCTATTCCTTTCTTCAATGTTGGCTTGTTGTTGGATTGTAGTTGAATAAAAAAGGCTACTGGATTTTTCTAAAGTTAATTTTGTATCCCTCCAATTTACTGAAACTCCTGCTAATTCGTTCTAGAGTTTAGTCTGGTAGAGTTTTTAGGCTCTGCTTATGTTTAGAAACTATCATATTGTCTGCAAAAGGAATAGCTTGACCTCCTCTTTTCCAAATTAGCATGCCCTTTAAATTTCTTTTTCTTGCCTTATGGCCCTAGCCAGTGTTTCAAGCATATATTGAAGAGGAGTGGTGTCAAGGGGCAGCCTTGATGGGTTCCTAGCCTTTATGGAGAATCCTTCTAACTTTTCTCCATTTAGGATGAATGCTGGCTGTGGGTTTCTTGTATAATGGCTTTGATTACATTGAAGGTTAATGATCCTTATAGTCTAATTCCCTCTAGTACTTTAAATGAAGGGATGCTGTAATTGTTTCAAAGGTGTTTTCTGCATCAATTGGAGATGATCATGTGTGGAATTTATGTCCTTCAGTTCATTTTATGTGTTTTATGATATTTACTGATTTTCATATGTTGAACCATTCTTGCATCTCTGCTGGTTATGGAATCCAACTTGATATGTGGATGATATTTTTGATTGTGGGCTGTATACTGATCGCTGCAAGTATCCTGTTGAGGATTTTTGCATCTGAAGTGCATTAATGAGATGGGTCTGTAGGTCTCTTTTTTGGTTGCATCCTTGCCTGGTTTTGGTATTAAGTTTTGTTGCTGGCTTCATAGACAGAATTTGGGAAAGTTCTCTCTGCTTGTAATCTTTCTGACACAGTTTTATGAGAAATAATAAATCATCTTTTAAATATTTTATAGAATTCTGTGTGACCCGATCTGGGCCCTGGGCTTTTTTTTAGTTGGGAGGTCTGCTTTTTTTTTTTTTTTTTTTTTTTTGTTTTATTTTTTTTCTTCTGTTAAGTATGGCATATATCCCCTTCCCTTTCCGCCCACCCACCCCCACCCATCCCAGATCAATGCATTCTGCGTAGTTTTTCTGCATCTTTCTCTTGCTTTTTTTGTTTTGTTTTGTTTTTCAATTTTTTTAACATAAGGTTGATAATTTTTGAGTACAGCATCCTTCATGTAAAACCAAAATTTGCAAGCAGTTGTGCCCAAACCCCACAGCTCATTGGTGCCCACCATCCAGCAGAGGGGCCTGTATGTTCAATCATTGATCAAATGAGTGTCCAGGTCTATATTGTTGTAGTTTCACCATTCACTCCCATCGCAGCCCCTACATTCTAACACGCCCCCTTTCACGGATCATTCTAGGCTTAGAAAAGGGGCACAGGTGGATGAGAAGCAAAATATTCTACTTTCTCTGGAGCTGATTTCTTGGTCTCTATTCAGTTCTGGCTATCTTTCTTTCATGGGTGGCCAGCTTGTCCAGGCATACCTTTCAATCCTACTATGAGGCACATGCAAACCAGTTATTTAAGGTATTTTAAACAGTATAATATATTAGCCTGGGTTCGATAACTACTATGAAACACACACAATTAGATATTTTTTATTACATTTTCATTTCTTCATATATTGTATGGGTCTGTTTTAAGCTGTCGATCTCTTCATTGGTTCAGCTTTGGTGTTTCCCAGGAATTCAGATATTCACCCATTTCCTCTTAGGTTTTAATTTGGTAGAAATATAAGTATTTTTTGTATTTATGTAAGTACTCCCATATGATTGTCTGGATCTTTTTCATTGTTTGTTGTGATTATTTCCCTTTCATATCGCTCTCTAATTCTATTAATTTGGAGTTGCTCTTCTTTCTTTTTGTTAACTGGCTAGTGGTCTGCATATCTTGTTTATTCTCTCAATGAACAAACTTTTGAATTCCGTTGATTTTTTGCTTGTTTTCTTTGTTTCTATTTCATTGGTTTCGTGCTCTGATGTTTTGTTATTTTTTTCCTGTCTGTGCGTTTAGGGTTCATTTTTGTTTTCTCTTTCAATTGCTTTGTGTTTTTAGCTGCAATGTTAGGGCTCATTTATTTGTGCTCTTCCTATTTTTTTTTTTTTTAAGTGTGGGTCCCTAGGGCGTGATAAACTGATTCACTCTGACAGAGCATTAACTTCCAGAATATATAACTACTCAAAAAACAGGAGTAGAAAACAAATGACTCATCTCAAAAGATGGAGTAAGTGCTGAACAGAGAATTCTGCAATCGAGGAAATGAGAATATGGCTGAGAAACATCTTAAAATAGTGTTCTACATCGAATAATATTAGAGGAATATGCCATAATTAATAAACCACTTTAAGATTATCATATCACTCTGATAAGGCTCTCTAGGATCAAGAGAAAATGAATGATACCAAATGATGGAGAAGGTGTGGGGAAATGGGATACACTCATCCACTGCTGGTGGTGATGCAAACTTGTACAACCACTATAGAAACAGGCAGTATGGAGAACCTTAAAGACCTCAAAATGAGCCTACCACTTGACCGAGCCATACCACTTTCTGTTATATAACCATAGACTTTCCTACACGCAGACATAACATGTAACGCATATTTATGTGCAGCTCTCTTCACAATAGCGAAGGAGCTGGAAACCAACCCAGATGCCCTCAAATGGAATGAGTGGATACAGAAAATGTCGGGTACTTCTCGACAGCTAATGGAAGTACTATCGTGGTAAACGAAAGATGGCATCATGAAATGTTCAGGTAAATATGGAATGGAACTAGAGATTTTTATGCTAAGTGAAGTAATATAGTCTCCTCAGAAAATACAACTAAATATGAATGGTATCCCTCATCTGTGGTGCTAGGTACCAAGTACCTAGGTGTAGGACAAAATGAGCCACATTAATATTATATTCCTCACTATCTGAAAGGACAAACTGTGCCCTGTGTTAATTGGGGAATCCCTACACAGGGTTCTAGAGCTGATTCTAACAACATATTTTCAGAGCTTGGACTTTTAGTATATGATGGAGGGTAGGTGTGCATCTTTATTAGAGAAATATGGGATTTAAATGGAAAGATGTGAATCAAGAAATATACTATGGAAATAACATAGAGTTTATCCAAAAGGATAAAATCTTAATATAGGTGCAATGTAAGTGGCTGTACACTGATAGCTTTTCTGGGTGCTTAAAAACCATATCTGAAGTCCCTACCAATTTGGATGAGGGAACTGGGGGACAACTTTGCTCCTTACCCTCAGAGGCCAACCAAGTCATAGGGGATTGATACGTGGGGGCTTCTCTTGAAAAGTCCTGTAGAGTTTGGTCACCATTTTTCCTGTTCATTGAGGTTTTGGAGAGCCACTAAGGGGGACTTCAGCCAGTGTCCAGTCTATAAGAGGAAAGTCCGCTCATCCTTGACCAGAAAGGAAGCCTGGTCTAGAAAGACCTGATCTTGTCCTCATGTTGATGGAACTGGTGGATAAGGAGTTGAAAGAAGCAAGGGGCTCGCACCCTCCCCCCCCAAAAACCCCAAAAAGACCCCTGAGGATCATATCCTCAACTGACCTCAACAAAACAAAACCTGGGTTAATCTGGGCTATCTGTATGGCCTTAAGCATCCAGAAGGAAAGTACAACCAGAAATAAATAACAAGACCAGAGAACCTGTAATGCAGACACAAAACTTGAGATCTTAGTAAAAAGACAAAAAGAAAAAAAGAGAAAGAGAGCACCGTTGTTTGGCCTGTCTACAATTCTCACAGGCAGGCACATATGCTCTGTAGATGCCACTGTTTTAGGCACTCCTCAAAGACATGAGATACAGCTTTTTTTACTTTTTAGCCTTCCAATGTGGACTGAGGAGTGCTGAGATACTCAGCTTGTGAACTAAGCAGCTAAATTCAGCCTCTTCAGAATATGGACTGTCATTGTTGGATGACCTCGGCAGTATCATGGAGGCCAAAGCAGGGGCATCTTAACAGAATGTGTGCTTACTGGACTTCATTTGGGGGCACAATATTTAAAGCAGATGCAAGTCAGTAAGGGTTTCCTTCTGCATAAGATTTTTGTAACATAATGTCTTAATCATAATCTACCATCAAATATTTTAGGAATATCTTTAATGTTTAGATAGTATATTAACAGCATTCAATAATTACATCATAGGTTCTCAAGCAGAGGCAGTCTATTTCAAGGATTTTCACTGCTGCCAGTTATCATAGGTGTTTAAAGTTAGAAAACTGTATAGAAACACTGAACATTGTAAAAATTCACTTTGCTCAGTAATACTTGAGTTGTTGCAATATTAGACTATCCATTTGGACAGAAAATCCTTAACTGTAATTGATGGTTGTTGCTGTAATAATATATTGCCTGTATTTCTACCTGTAGTAATGAGCTTTATGTGCTAGATTTCAATATCCTTGAGACTGGGCAAGTGCACAAGCCTTTTTAAAAAAAAGAAACATGGTTTAAACTTGTACAAAACTGATCAGAGTTGAGAGATCGTTAATGCCCTTGAAGAGGTTTTAGTGGGTGTGAAACAAATGGTGAGAATTTGAATTGTTTCCTTATTGTAATATTGAAATTAAGTCTACTTAATTTATCAAATCATGTTCATGCCCCGATTTTATATACTTGTATCTATCAATAAACATTGTGATACTTGAAAAAAAAGAAAACTTAAACTTACGAAAGTTTAAAGTCCACACACAATGGCATAATGATACTTCACAATAACCTACTATATATTTTATGAAAAACCTTAAAAAGGTCACTTTACAACATTAAAAAATGAGATGATGGAAAAATAGCTCTAAATTGATCATCAGGTCATAATTGTGGAACTATTATGCTGTACTCCATAAATCTATACACTAATAAAATGAGAAAAAATAGAGAAATTGCATCTAACTTAGAAAGAGAGAAAATCTTTCTTAGGCATGAATTTCTAGAAAAAAAAAAATGCCAGACACAGAATAAGCAACACTAGTAGGAGAAAGGCAATTGTTCTGAAATGTCTCCTGGAGACTCCCACACTTGGAAATGGAAACAAGCACAGAGCAGAATGCAAACTTCTACACAGGCATCAAAATCCCCTGATACAAAAACCAAACACACTCTCCATGAGGACACACTGAGATTGAACTTGGAAAATCCTCTACACCATTGATTGGTAACTGAAGACAATTCTCAATGAGAATTTTGTATTTCAGCAGTTCATATACACTGACAATTGCAATAGCCAGTTTATGAGTAATTATATGTAGAGATATTCCAGAACAGTAAAAGTTTGATGTCTCCCTCTTAGAAAGAGTCGAAGGTTAGTAATGACAAACAGGCCTGTTTTCTTCCACAGAGTGAGTTTGCTCATACTCGTGATATATCTGTGTTTCTGGACAAGAGATGGACTGAACCCCACACAGGGCCAGAGTTATTGTTGGTCACTCTGGGTTCTGCTATATTTATTTGCTTCATATTCAGGTACACATGCTTGTATCAAACAACTCAGGATGGGTTGGTTATTAGGTAACAAATACAAGACTCTGGATGTAGTTTTAGCTTTAGTAATTGAATAATTCACCGTCTCCATTTCTCTATCATANACAATTAATTAACTATTTTACTTTATTATTTGTGTGTGTGTGTGTGTGTGTGTGTGTGTGTGTGTGTGTGTGTGTAACGCACTGGGCTCATTTAGTGGTGCTAGTATAGAGATGTAATTAGGACTGGCCACCTGGGTTTGGATAAACTATCAGGGAGTTTGTCCCTGGAGAAATCTTGTTCTCTATTTCTCAGCAGCCATTAATTTTCTATTGTTCTTCATTCAGAGAACCCCACTACTGCCTTTTTCCTAATCTGATGGAAATTATTGCTGTTATTCTAAATACTAAATACTGTATCCTTAAATCAACAGGTAAGTGCAGCTTTTACATTTCATCAATAAGCTTCTTTTTGCAAAAGCTACTTCAGAGATCCACGACTCCTCAAAATGCAAAAAAAGAGTGATTGTGGGTTCCACAGACCCCATAATACATCTTCAGTACAGCCACTATAAATGAAACTCAAAGAATATTACTAAAGAGAGGCAGAGAAAGAGGCAGTCTGTAAGAGCCAGACGATTGGGGCACTTGGTGCCAGAGAGCATATTCTAGAAAAGACAAAGAATCTGTATCCATGAAATCTGAACAGTAGCACCCTATAAACCATGACCTGCATAATGACAAAACAAGCTGACATGCTAGCAAGTAAAGGGACATTTCTCTTAAATAATTAAACTTAACACTTAATAAGTAAAGACCTTTCAATTAAAAGATGAACAAATTTGTTTTAAATATGGATCAATTATTAATCACTTTATGACATAGTAAAATGATAAAAAGAAAATATTTAAGACCCATAGAGAATACTGAAACACATATATGAAAAAATGCAGAGAAATGCAAATGCCTAATTGACATATGAATAAATATTTAAACACACTATAAAGCTGGAGATATTATTATTACAGATTACTGGTAGTATCATAAATACATGTATAACTTCATCTTTCTCTGTCTTTTTTTTTTTTTTGTAAGTTTAGGAATTCACATTTACCTCCTTTAATTTTATATTACCCTAAAGTATGAATACACACTTTCCACCCATATATAGAACTTATTTTTTGTTTATTTATTTATTTATTTATTTATTTATTTATTTATTTATTTTGCTAAAAGATGTCAAGTTTTCCCCAAGGAAGTGCTTGAAGTTTCCTCCCTGGCAAGCCCAAACAACCATCAATCCTGTCCCAATGCTCCATACTGGGGTCCCTCCCCGCCATGGTCACCCAAATGAGGTCCAGCAAGCACACGTCCTGTCTTGATATTCCTACACTGGCCTCCATGACACAGCCTGGGTAGTCCAACAACGGCAGTCTGCACTCTGAAGAATCTGAAATCACTCAGTCCACAAGCTGGATATCTCAGTAGTCCCCACCTGCCATTGAATGTTTGGAGGATTCTTGGATAGACATGAGTTTTCAGTCCGTACTGGAGGGTTAAAAAGCTGTGTCTCATGTCTTCAAAGAATGGCAAAAGCAGTGGCAGCCACAGAGTAGACGCACTTGCCAGTAAGAATTGAAGACAGGTGAAACAACAGTGCTCTCTCTCTTTTTTCTTTTTGTCTATTTACTAAGATCTCAAGTTTTTATCTGAAGTACAATTTCTCACACTTTACTGATTATTCATTTTTGCTATTACTTTCCTTTTGGATGTTTAAGGACACACAGTTAGCCCAGATTAACCAAGGTTTTCATTTTCTCAAGGTCAGTTGAGGATCTGGTCCTCAGGGGTCACTCAGGGTTTGTTTTTTGTTTTTGATTTTGGGTGGAAGGAGTCCCTGGATCCTTTTGGCTTTTCATTCACCAGTTCCATCCACTCAAGGACAAAATCAGGTCTTGCTAGACCAGGCTTCCCTTTTTGAAGCAACAGCAGACTTTCTTCTTTATAGAGTGGACACTGGTTGAAGTCCCATTAGTGGATCTCCAAGACCTCCCTATACAGGAAGGTTGGTGACCCACATTTGAAAGACATTTCAAGAGATGCCCCCATGCATAGTCCCCTGAGACTTAGTTGACTTCTGAGGGCAAGGAACAAAGCTATCCCTTAGGTCCCTCGGCCAAATTAATATGGGCATTAAGTACAGTCATTAAGCACCCAGAAAAGCTAAATTATACCAGCCTGACACATCACACGTATATTAAAATTGTATCTTCTGAAAACAAATTCAGTTTTTTCATGGTACCCCATATTTCCTGAGTATTCCATTCTTGGTATTTCCATATCATATTTCTTGATTCACATTTTTCCATTTTAACTTTATGTTACTCTAAAATATATATACATGCCCATTGTCATATGCCAAAAATACATAGTCTGAAAATACATGGTAAGTTAGTTCTAGAACCTGTCTACAGATTCACAATATAAGAGAATGGTTGTTTTCAGGTCATAAGGAATACAACATTAATGTTACTCAGTTTGCCGTACAACTAAGTTCTTGGTGCTAGCATCCACAGATGAGGGATACCATTCATCTTTTGTTTTTCTGGGACTGTGTCACTTCACTTAACATAGCTTCTAGTTCCATCCATTTACCTACAAATTTCATGATATCATCTTTCTTTACTGCTGCATAGAATTCCATTGTGTGATGTACCACATTTTCTCTAACTGCTCTTCAGTTGAGGGGCACTTGGGTTGGTTCCAGCTCTTCTCTATTGTGAAAAGAGCTGCAAAAAACATAGCTGTACATGTATCTCTGCAGTAGGATGAGTCTTGTGGGTATATATCCAGAAGTGGTATGGCTGGGTCAAGTGGTAGGCTCATTTTGGGTCTTTTAGAGGTGCTCCACACTGCTTTCCATAATGGATGTAAGAGTTTGCATTCCCACCAGCAGTGGATGAGTGTTACCTTTCCCCACAACCTCTCCAGCATTTGATATCATTTCTTTTGTTGATCCTAGCCAGCCTTATCAAAGTGAGATGATATCTTAAAGTGGTTTTGATTTTCATTTCCTTAATTATTATCGATATTGAACACTTTTGAAGATGTTTCTCCGCCATCTCTACTTTCTCACTTGCAAAGTCTCTGTTCAGCTCTTTACTCCATCTTTTGAGTGAAGCATTTTTTTTCTTCTTTGTTTTTTGAGTAGTTTATATATTCTAGAAGTTAATGCTCTGTCAGATGTGTCAGCTGTGAAGGTTTCCTCCCACTCTGTGGATTTTCTCTTCACTTCCCTGATTGTTTCTTTTGCTATACAAAATCTTTTGAGTTTAATAAGGTCCCACTTGTCAATTGTCGACCTTATTTCCTGTGCAGCTGCTGTCTGATTTACAAAGACTTTTCCTACACCTATGTCTTCTAAGTTACTACCAACTATTTCTTCTATCACCTTCAGAGTTTTGGGTTTCACATTGATGTCTTTGATCCATTTGGAGTTGATATTTGTACAGGGTGAGAGGTGGGGATTTAAATTTATTCTTCTACAAGTGGTGATCCAGTTTAGCCAACACCATTTGCTGAAGATGCTCCCTTTCCTCCAGTGAGTCTTTTTGGACCCTTTGTCAAATATGAGGTGGCTGAAATTTTATGTGCTCAAATTTTGTTCCATTGGTATACAGGTCTGTTTTTGTGCCAGTACCAGACTGTTTATATAACTATAGCCCTGTAGTATAGTTTGAATTCTGGTATAGAAATCCCCCTTGTATTGCTCTTTTCACTCAGGGTTCCTTTGGCTATTTGGGGTCTGTTGTTCCATATGAATTTAAGATTTTTTTCCCAAGCCTGTAAAGAATGTCTTGGGGTTTTTAATTGGAAGTTCATTTAATCAGTATATTATTTTGGGTAGAATGGACATTTTTAATATATTAATTTTTCCAATTCATGAGCATGGGAGGTCTTTCCATCTTCTGATGTCTTCTTCAGTCTCCTTCTTCAGGGGTTTATAATTTCTGTTGTAGAGTTCTTCAGTGTCTTTGGTTATGTGTGTTCCTAGGTATTTTATTGTTTTTGAGGCTTTTGTGATTGTGAAGGTATCCTTGTATTCCTTCTTCAGTTGCTCGCTGTTGGTGGAAAGAAAGGCTACTGATTTTTCTAGGTTAATTTTGTATCCTTCCACTTGACTGAAACTCTTAATCATTTCTAGGAGTTTTCTGGTGGGGTTTTACCATCCCTTATGTAAACTATCATATCATCTGCAAAAGGGATAGTTTCCTTCCTCTTTTCCAATTAGTATTCCTTTTGATTTCCTTTTCTTGCCTTATTGCACTAGCCCATGATTCAAGCACTATATTGAAGAGGAGTGGCAACAGAAGGCAGCCCTTCTGGGTTTCTACTTTTATGGGGAATCTTTTTAACTTTTCTCCATTTAAGATGATCCATTACTGTGACAAAACACTCTGACCGTCACCAACTTAGGGAGGAAAGGGTTTATTCAGATTACATTGCCCAGGTTACAGTTCATCACTTAGGGAGTCCAAGGCAGGAACTCAGGGCAGGAACCTGGAGGCAAGAGCTGAAGCACAAGCCATGGAGGAATGCTGTTCACTGGCTTGCTCCGCTGGCTCATGGCCAGCCTGCCCTCTTATATGGTACACAACAACCTGCCCAGGGTGGCACCACTCATTGTGGGCTGGGTCCTCCCACACTGCTTGACAATCAAGACAATACTCCACAGATGTGGCCACAGGCCAATCCAATGGAGCCAATTCCCCAATTGAGGCTCCCTCAACCCAGGTGTGTCAAGTTGACACTAAAGCTATCCAGCACACTTTCTTATAAACATAATTTTCTTTGTGAAGTCTTCATATCATGTGAATTCAAGTGATATGATCAAATTGATATTTCCATTTATTCAGAAATATTCTTAAAGCATATCACAATTGGTTTGTTTTTCTATGACATACCATTACTCCCTTAGAGCAGGGACTACAGTCATTGTTTTTTTCTGTATTCTTAGTTATTTATCTTGCACTGAATAATAGCTAATAAAAAAGATGTGAATGACATATTTTAGTCCAGTGTTGTGTTCCCTTGTTAATTTAAAAAAAGAAAACTTAATGAATCAGCAGTGTAGGTTTCCTCCCACTCTGTGGTTTTCCCCTCACTTCCCCAATTGTTTCCTTTGCTGTACAAAAACTTTTGAGTTTAAATCCATTTGGATTTTATTTTTTAGCAGGGTGAGAGGAGGTGAGAGGTCTTCTACAAGTGGTAATCCAGTTTTGCCAGCACCATTTTACTGAAGATGCTTTCTTTCCTCCATTGAGACTTTTTGGCCCCCTTGTCAATATAAGGTGGCTGAAATTGTATGTGCTCAAGTTTGGATCTTCAGTTTTGTTCCATTCGTCTACAGGTCTGTTTTTCTGCCAGTGCCAGGCTGTTTTTGTGACTATATCTCTGTAGTATAGTTTGATGTCTGGTATAGAAATTCCCCCTGTATTGCTGTTTTCATTCAGGGTTGCTTTGGCTATTCAGGGATTTTTTTCTTGTTCATTATGAATTTAAGAATTTTTTTCCAAGCCTGTGAAGAATGTCCTGGGGATTTTAATTGGACTTGCATTAAGTTTAAATACTAATTTGGGTAGAATGGACATTTTTACTATATTAATTTTTCCAATCCCTGAGCATGGGAGGTCTTTCCATTTTCTGATGTCTTCTTCAATCTCCTTCTTCAGGAGTTTATAATTTTTCTTGTAGAGATCTTTGGTGTGTTTGGTGAGGTTTATTTCTAGGTATTTTATTGTTTTTGAGGCTACTGTGATTGGGAAGGTGTCCTTGTATTCCTTCTTCAGTTGCTTGTTGTTGGTGTAAAAAAAAGGCTACTGATTTTTCTAAGTTAATTTTGTAACCCTCCACCTTACTGAAACTCCTAATCGTTTCTAGGAGTTTTCTGGTAGAGTTTTTAGCATCTCTTATGTAAACTATCATATTGTCTGCAAAAAAGGATAGTTTTACTTCCTCTTTTCCAATTAGCATGCCTTTGATTTCCTTTTCTTGCCTTATTGCCCTAGCCAGTGTTTCAAGCACTATATTGAAGAGGAGTGGTGTCAAGGGGCAGCCTTGATGGGTTCCTACCTTTATGGAGAATCCTTCTAACTTTTCTCCATTTAGGATGATGCTGGCTGTGGGTTTCTTGTATATGGCTTTGATTATGTTGAGGAATGATCCTTCCAGTCTAATTCCCTCTAGTACTTTAAACATGAAGGGATGCTGTATTGTTTCAAAGGGTTTTTCTGCATCAATTGAGATGATTGTGTGGATTTTGTCCTTCAGTTCATTTATGTGTTTTATGATATTTACTGATTTTCATATGTTGAACCATTCTTGCATCTCTGGTATGAATCCAACTTGATCATGTTGGATGATCTTTTTGATGTGGGTCTGTATATGATCTGCAAGTATTCTGTTGAGGATTTTTGCATCTGAGTGCATTAATGAGATGGGTCTGTAGTTCTCTTTTTTGGTTGCATCCTTGCCTGGTTTTGGTATTAAAGTGATGCTGGCTTCATAGAAGGAATTTGGGAAATTTCCCTCTGCTTGTATCTTTCTGAACAGTTTGAGTAAAAAATCATCTTTAAATATTTTATAGAATTCTGCTGTGAAACCATCTGGGCCTGGGCTTTTTTTAGTTGGGAGGTCTCTTTTTTTATTGATGCTTTGTGTATTTCATACATCATCTTCCAATTCAGTTCAGGCATATATCCCCTTCCCTTCCCCCACCCCACCCCCACCCATCCCAGATCATGCATTCTGCCGTAAGTTTTCTGCATCTTTCTCTGCTTTTTTGTTTTGTTTTGTTTTCATTTTTTTATTTTGTGTACATGTATGTTTATACACATACAAGGATAAATAAATTTAAAAACAATTTGCAAGCAGTTTTGCACAAACCCACACAGCTCACATGGGTCCCACCACCAGCAAGAGGGGACCTGTAATGTCTCAAAAGTTGAAATCAAATGAGGTGTTCCCAGTCTATATTGTCTGTATGTTCACCATAACCCCAATCCGGCAGCCCTTACATTCACCATTACCACGCCTCCTCTTCCACGGATCAAATTCCCTAGGCTTAGAAAAGGGCACAGGTGGATGAGAAGCAAAAAAAGTCTAACTTCTCTGGAGCTGAATTTTTGGTCCCTCTAGTCAGTTTCTGGCTATTTTACTCCTTCATGTGCTGCCAGCTTGTCCAGGCATTAACCTAATCGATCCTACTAATGAAGCACATGCATACCAGATAATTTAGGTATTTAAAAACAGTAATAATATATAGCCTTCGATACTACTAACTTAAACACCATACAATTAAGAAATATATTTGTTATATACATTTTTCAATTTCTTTCCATATAATTATGGGTCTGTTTAAGCTCGTCCCCTTTTTTTGTTAGCTTTGGTGATTCCCTGGAGTGCAAATATTCATTCCATTTCTCTTAGGTTTTCAAATTTGGTAGAATTTAAGTTCTTTAAGTACTCCATATAAACTTTCTGGATCTTTTCCGACTTGTGTATTTGGACTATTATATCCCATCTTTCGTCTATTTCTATTATCTTGATGCCTTATCTTTTCTTTTGTTTATACTGGGAGTAGTGGTCTGTACCTATCTTGTTTATTCTCTAAATGAACCAAACTTTGGATTTCGTTGAATCTTTCTTTGCTTTGTTCTTCTTTGTTTACTTTCATTGTTTCCTGCTCTGATTTTCTTGTTTTATTTTTTTTCGCTGTCTGTGGCGTTTAGGGCTTTATTTGCTGTTTCTCTTTCAAGTGTTTTTTAGCCTGCAATGTTAGGCTCAATTTTTTGTGCTCTTCCTATTTTTATTTTATTGGGCAACCCCAGGGCTATACACTGATTCATCTGACATGACGCATTATACTTCTCAGATATATAATAAACTGACTCAAAAAACAATAAGGAGTTAAAGAAAACAAATGACGTCACCTCAGTAAGTAAGATGGAGTATAAGTGCTGAGCGGAGAATTACGCAATCGTAGAAATAGAAATGGCTGAGACATCCTTCAAAAAGTGGTTCTAACATCGATAATAATTAAGGAAATGCAAATTAAAAACCCTTTAAAGATAATCATCTCACCCTAGATAAGGTTGGCTAGGATCAGGAAAAAAATGAATAAACTAATCGCTGGAGAGGGTGTGGGAAATGGGAAACCTCCATCCACTGCTGTGGAAATGGGCAGAACTTGTACAACCACTATAGAAAAGCAGTGTGGAGAACAACTTAAAAAGACTCAAATAGCCCTACCACCTTGAACCACGGCCATACCACTTTCTCTGTAATACTACCCAATCAGCTACTTCCTACAGCAGACATACAATGTACAGCATAATTTATTGCCAAAGCTCTCTCACACAAAATAGCGAAGAGCTGGAAACCAACCAGATGCCCTCAAACTGTGAGTGGGATATCAAGGACATCGTGTACACAACAATGGGTACTTATGCAGTGGTAAAGAAAGAATGGCTATCATGAATTTGCAGGTAAATGGATGGAACTAGAAGATTGTTAATGCTAAGTGAAGTAATATAGTCCGGAAGAAAACAAACAATAATGCATGATGTATCCTCTACTGTGGAATGCTATACCAAGTACCTAGGTTGACAGACAAAAATGGATGCCAACATTAATAGTTATATCCTCACTATCTAAAAACACTGTGCCCCTTGTGATAATGGAATCCCTACAACAGGTTTCTAGAGCTGATCTAACACATATTTTCAGACCTTGGGTAACCTTAGTACATAGCATATGATGGACGGATATGTAGCAATTTTAGAGTAATTATGGGATTAAAATGGAAGATGTGAGATAAGAAATAGTACTATGGAAATAAAATAAAAGTAAGGACATATACAGTTTGAAATCCAAAGGATCAATTTCTTAATTAGGGTGCAATGTAAACAGGTGTAACAACTTAAGACTTTCTAGGTGAGCTTTAGGCTTAAAAGACCATAGAACTCTGAAGTCCCACACAATTTGACTGAGGGACCCTATGGACAACTTTGGTTCCTGGCCCCTCTGAGGGTCAACCAAGTCTTAGGGGATTATAACATGGGGGCATCCTTGAATCGATCCTGCAGAAGTGGGTGACCAATTCTTCCTGTTCATGGGAGGTTCTTGGAGGAGCCACTAAGGGACTTCAGCCAGTGTCCAGAATTCTATAAAAGAGGAGAAGTCTGCCTTAATTCTTCGAAAGCGAAGCCTGGTCTAGGAAGAAACATGAATCTTTTGTCCTCTATGTTTGATGGAACTGGTGTATGAGAGGTTGAAAAGAAGCAAGGGGCTCGCACCCTCCCGAACTCCCGGAGACAACAAACCACAAAACCAAAAACCTGAGGATCATATCCTCAACGACCTCAAAAAAACAAAACAAACCTGGGTTAAATCTGGGCTATACCTGTAATATGGCCTTAAAGCATCCTAGAAGGAAAGTACAACCAGAATAACATAACAAGACCGAGAGAACCTGTTAATGCAGACACGAGAAACTTGGAAGTATCTTAGTAAAAAGAAAAGCAAATAGAAAAGAGAGAAAGAGAGCAAACCGTTGTTTGCGCCTGTTCCTACAATTCTCTACAGGGCAGGCCATATCTCTGTAGATGCCACTGGTTATTGGGCACTTCAACTCAATAGACATGAGAATTACAGCTTCTTAGTTTACCTTTTATAGCCTCTCTCAATGTGGAACTGAGGAGATGCTGAGATAAGCTCAGCTGTTGAACTTAAGCAGACTAAATTACAAGCTCTTTCAGAGTATGGACTGTCAATTGGTTGGATGACCTCGCAAGTAATACATGGAGGGAACCAAACAGGGCAATCATTACCAGAATGTGGGCTTACTGGGAAACCTTCATTTTGGGGGCACAAATATTTTAAAGCGAGGATCAGAGTCATGTAAAGGGGGTTTCCTTCTGCATAAGATTTTTGTAACATAATGTCTTAATCATAATCTACCATCAAATATTTTAGGAATATCTTAATGTTTAGATAGTATATTAACAGCATTCAATAATTACATCAAATAGTTCTACAAGCAGAGGCAGTCTATTGCTAAGGATTCCAAGCTGTCTGTCCAGTTATTCATAGGTTGTTTAAAGTTAGAAAACTGAATAGAAACACTGTAACATGTAGAAATGCACTTTTGCTCAGTAATACTTGAAGTTGTTGCAATATTAGGACTTATCCACATTTGGTTTACAGAAAATTCTTAACTGTGAATTGATGGTTGTTGCTGTAAAATAAATATTGCCTGTATTTCTACCTCTAGTAATGGGCTTTATGTTCTAGATTCAGTATCCTTGAGACTGGGCAAGTGCACAACCTTTTTAAAAAAAAGAAACATGGTTTAAACTTGTACAAAACGAATCAGAGTTGAGAATCGTTAATGCCCTTGAAGGGTTTTAAGTGGTGTGAAACAAAATGGTGAGAAATTGAATTGTTTCCTTATTGTAATATTGAAATTAAGTCTAACTTTAATTAAATCAAATCATGTTCATCGGCCCTGATTTTTATATACTTGGTAATCTATCAATTAAACAATTGTGATACTTGAATAAAAATGAAAACTTAAACTTAGAAAAGTTTAAGTCCACAATAGAGCGTATGCCAATGCAAATAATAACTTTCAAAATAACCTCATCTATAATATTACTTTATGAAAAACCTTAAAAAGGTCACATTTACAACATTAAAAAATGAGATGATGGAAAAAATCAGCTCTAAATTATGATCATCCGCAGGGTCTTTCATAATTGGGAACTATTATGCTCGATACTCCATAAAATCTATACACTAATAAAGAAAATGAGAAATTCATAATAGAAGAGAAAATCCAATCTACTCTTAGAAAGAACTAATTCTTGCAATTTCTATAGAAAAAAAATGCCAGACCACAGAATAAGCAACACTAGAAGTGAGAAGGCAATTGTTTGAAATGTCTCCTGGAGACTCCCACACTTGAGAAATGGAAACAAGCACAGAGCAGAATGCAAAACTTCTACCAACAGGCATACAAATCCCCTGATACAAAAACCAAACACACTCTCCTATGAAGGACACACTGAGATTTGAACTTGGAAAATCCTCTACACCAAATGTGATTGTAACTGAGCAATTCTCAAATGAGAATTTTGATTTCAGCAGTTTCATAATACAATGACAAATTGCAATAGCCAGTTTTATGAGTAATATATATGTTAGAAATATTCCAGAACAGTAAAAGTTTGAATGTCCCTCACTACTTAGAAAGAGTGAGGTTAGTAATGATCAACAGGCCTGTTTTCTTCCACAGAGTGAGTTTGCTCATACTGGTGATATATCTGTGTTTCTGGACAAGAGATGGACTGAACCCCACACAGGGCCAGAGTTATTGTTGGTCACTCTGGGTTCTGCTATATTTATTTGCTTCATATTCAGGTACACATGCTTGTATCAAACAACTCAGGATGGGTTGGTTATTAGGTAACAAATACAAGACTCTGGATGTAGTTTTAGCTTTAGTAATTGAATAATTCACCGTCTCCATTTCTCTATCATAAATGCTATGTTTTTTAAAATAATATTTACCCCTTCTGAAAGTAAAAAAATATGTATACATATGTAAACACATTATGGTGTATTACAGTGAATAGATTATGATCTTCTAACTGAAGTCAGCTTTTAGAATCTTCCATGTTTTTCACTTAATACTAACCTATATTGTTATCTCTGTCTATTTGAATAGGCCTACCTGTCTTTGAACAAGAATTAAAAGTCAAATGAAGTAACAGTCCCAGAAAGAAAGAAAAAACTATGTATGACGTCCCTCATTTATGGATCCTAGCACCAAATCCTTATTTGTAAGGCAAACTGAGTATTTTTTTTTCTTTTTGAGTAAATATAATACCCGATGCTACTATTCTGGGGATAGTATTTGATTTCTTCATAGGGAAAGTTATATACTCACATGAACTATTTCTGTTTTGCTTTGTAAAAAATGATATTTAGAAGTCTAGAGAGGCTTTTCCTAGATGTTGGAAAATTCAATTTCTCTTTAAATTTATTCTACAGGACTCTCGTATTTCTGTGCTATTTGATATTTAATTTATATTACTATGTAATCTGGAACACAATTTTATAAGTAGATATATGTGTTGCCTTAAGGCAAAAGTATTTGGTATTCCAAGTACTTGGAATAGCCAACTAAGTACCTTTCTAATGATAAATACCTAAGATCATATAAAATAAGCCTTTACTGTTTTACATTATGATGTATTAATGGAATAAATATTGACTATACATAAGAAAAAATAAAAATAAAAAGTACAATAAAACAGACATCAACTTGCTATGTAATTTAGGAATGTAAAGTAATATTTCTTTTTAGTTGCATACAAGTCTATTGTTAAAAGGCGAATCCCTAAACATGTTTTGGAATTAGCTTATAGTTTTTTTCAGATGTCATAATTTTGGTATCTGTGTGGAATGTATGCATGCATATTTTGGATTAACATAATATAAAGGGGAACAACAACAAGAAAAAAGACTTGTTGAAAGAACTTACCGAAACAGTCAACTTCTGCCCAAAACAGTTAACGTCTGCATAGAAAAAAATTTTTTAAAAGACTGAGAAAAATATATAAGACATGTATGGCAGAATGCATGAGCTCCAGAGGGGTGGAGGCATAGAAGGAGGAATGGGTCTAAATTTGATTAAGAAATATTGTATGAAAGATGCAAAAGTTCAATAAAAATTTAAGCAAAAATAAATTAAAAATTAAAAAAAATTAAAATTGCCAAGTTAGTAAGTGAAAACTGAGATTTTATTTCCTTACTCTAACATTTAATGACCCAATTGTACTTTCTTTGAAGTTCACTAAAGATATGCCAATACCATTCATTTTTGTGTATTTCATACAAAAATGTTAATTATCTGTAAACCCTCCCCTCTCCTCAATATGTACCTTCCCATGGCCTACCCCCCACTGGATTTCATGCATTCTGTTATTTATGACAGGGCCTACAGAGACATCCCTCAATGCAAGTTCATCCACTGGGGTCTAGTCTGCCAATCTAGTCTCTCCCTTAAAAAAATCAATTCTCCCTCTCCCAGCGTTAATCAGCTACCAATAGTTCTTTGACTAAGGTTGCAGTCTGCTTCCACTTTCCCTAGTTAAATACTGAGGTTTTATCTACTTGAGTTTGCTTGGGTCTTTTGTATGCTGTAGGTTCATATGAGTAAGTTCCCAAAAGTTTGTAAGATTCAGTTTCCTCTGGCTCTTAAAAATTTTCCTTCCCAACCTCCACAATGGTCCCTGAGCCTTGAGGGCAATGCTTAGTATAGGGGTCCTGTCCAGGAACCAACAATTTGCAGGCTCTTATTCTCTATGCTTTGGCAATTTGCAGCATTTTGTGCTCATTGGTCTCTGCTGCATGTGGAGCTTTGTTGATGAGGGTTGACAGATTTATTAATATCTTCTCTATCTCATTTCACTATGTTCCAGGAGCCCTAGGTTTAGAGAATCCTTTGCAGATGTGTCACTTAGGATTGGGCATTTCATATACGCTTATTCTCTGTCTGTAGACAAGTTGTGGAACGCTAATAGTTTTGTCAGTTGCAAAAGAAACTTCTTTGGTGAGTGGTAACTGTAATACTTGTCTGTAAATATAAGAATCCATATTTAGCACATAAGAAATTACATTGGTCTAGGGATGTGACAACCTTACCGTTTCTTATAACATCTGTGATCTCTCCAGCTATATGTATTTGACTTATTTTATTGTATTACATATGAGTTCTATCCAACTGAGTGCACTTTAAGTATAATAAGGCAGTTGTTCATTAGCCCAAAGATAAAAAGCCACTACTCTTACTCTAGTCAGATTGACTAAGATCAAGAGAACAAATAATGCCAAATGTTGGAGAAGATGTGGAGAAAGGAGAATACTCATTCACTACTGGTGGGAATGCAAACTCATACAACCACTGTGGAAAGCAATGTTGAGAACAATTAAAAAACTAAAAATGAATCTACTATATGATCTGGTTATACCACTACTTGGCATATATCCAAGGACTCGTCCTACTCCAGACATACTTGTACATTCATGTTTAACATTGCCCTTTCCACTAAGAATTGAAAGCAACTTAAATGTCCTTCAGTTGATGACTGTAAAAGAAAATGTGGTATGTGTATACAATGGAGTAGATAAAAATCATTAAATTTGCAGGTAAATGGATATAACTAGAAACTGTTATACTAAGTGAAATAACACGGACTCAGAAAAAAATGTATGTTTTTCCTTATTTGGGTATCTTAGCACAAACCCTTTTCTGTGAGTATATATTTGATGCAACTGCAAGAGACAGGAAAATGGAAAGAAACCTGGGAGGTAAAGGGAAAGAAGGAGCCTGAGAGAGCAGAGCAGTAGGAGACAGGTGTTAACAGGGGAAAATGGGCCAAATAGGGGTATTTAACTGGGAGGGCAAGAGGAACGATTAAACAAGGAAACATGAAGGCAATGTGTTCAACAGAGTAGGACCATTGGAGATAGGTATTATCAATGGTGAGATGAAAAATGGGTTACTTTAACTGGAGAGAGAGGATAGAGTGTTAGGGGGGGAGAGAGAGAGCAATGCGAGATAAGACTCTAGCGAGCGATCGCAGAGAAACAGAGATCGCAGAAGCGATATAAGAGAAGAGGGAGAAATAATGCTTAGCTGTTTGTGAGAAAACAAAAGAAAATGTATTCAATGCCTACTGAAAATCACACATACAATTCCTCTACATGAGTCCATATTTTAAGGGCTGAAAGCCGAAATAACAAGAAGAAATGAGATGGGCATTACAGGGAAGGATCCTGCTCTTTGAGTTGTTGGTCAGGTAGCCAAAAGATGAATAGCAAAATTAATGAGCATGTCTATTGTCATAAGAGCCTTAATTTGTCATTGCGTCCAGAACTTTTAGGTAAGACCTCTTGCTGAAACAGACATAATGTCGAGATACAGGACTTGGAGCATGGAGCTGGAACTCATCTGGAAGCCACGTCCTTAAAGGCTTGCTTTCATAGATTTGGAGGACAAACTGCTAAGAGAGAACCTCAATCAGTTGCTGCAACCACGAGAGTTAAGGCCTTTATACAACAATGACGCGTGGAGAAAAAAAATAACAATTCTTTGTTTTTTTCAAAGTTTTTTCTTTATTTTGCCCCCCCACAATGAAACAGCATGCAATACAAAGGACCAACAAAAAGAAAAGCAAGCGGAACACAAGAAACAAAAAAAAAAAACAGGGGGGAATTTTCATTTCTTATTCGGGTGAAATAAAGATCATCTGCGGGGTAGGTAATTGCTCATTTTTTTTTGTTTTTTTTTTTTCCTTCTTATCTTTCTTTGTTCTTTCTCGTCTTTTCCTTGTTCTTTGCAGGGCTATAATGACCGGAAGGAATATAGGTTGTCTTTACTTTGCCAGGAAGCTTGGGTTTCTCAGCTGATGAGAGTCTGTTAATTTGGGAGTCTCATACTAAACTGCCGAATCAATTTCTAGCTCCTTTTTAGTCATGTTACACTATGAAAAGGGTCATCCCAATTGTCAGAAGGGAATCAGGAAGCTGAACACTCTGACTTCTTCTATGCTGGAAAGGGACATTGGGTGTGGAAATTTGGGTGTCCTCCGCATTCAGAGTGTGGTTCTATCTAAAGGACCCCCCAAAAGATAAACTAGCAAGGGGAAAAAAAGGTCCTGGACGGTGCCCTTGAAAGTGAGAGAGGCTGAGAGATGGGCCTAATGCTTAGAGCGTGAACTTGCCTCTTGCAGAAGACAGGGGTTTCATTTCTGGAGTACCCACATGCCAGCTAAGAATCATCTTTAACCCAGTTCCAGGGGAATCCGACACCATCTTTTGAACCGTCTGTCGGCATTGCACACATGGTGCACAAACCTACAGGGAAACAGTACATTCATTACACATAAAAAATAAATTAAAAAAAGAAAGTGAAGTGAAGCCTGGAGTAGCTAGGTACGTGATCTAAGCAAAGGACCAGGAGAAGCAAGAACAAGTGAATTCCAATGTCCAAATTAAAAGTCCATCTAAAGTTCTTGACTCGAGGGTGTTTCAAAGCATGCCACTTATTAAGGTTTCTCCTTCTGTCATTTGGCCATGATGTCCTGACTCAGGATCTGGCCTTTCAGGCTTCGTTAATAGCCAAGATAGGAGTTTCCACTTGGATAGTTCTTAGAAAGAAAACGTTTTATTATTGGCCTTAAGATAACCATAATAGTGGAGTTTGTCCTTTGGCTCAGGTTGGCCCCCTACTGGTATTATCAAGGACAAGTCTAAGGTTTTTTTATGCCGTGTTTAACATATACTTTTCAATATAACTTTATGCCCATATGTAAGGCACAATTTTTTAGGCCGTTAAAAGAAATATTTGACTTTTGGTATACTTTCTTTTGGGTGCTGGCCACACAATTAGCCCAGATTAACTAAATTTTGTTTTCTCAAGGTCATTTGAGGTTCTAGTCTTCAGGAGAAACTTAGGTTTTTCAGGGGGGTAGTGCCTAGCTCCTGACCATTCCTAACCAGTTCCATCTACTGAGGACAAGGTCAGGTCTTGCTAGACTGGGCTTCCCTTTGGAGCACAAGGGGACTTTCCTCTATGTGGAGCTTCCTCTTTATATACTGGATACGGGTTCTGTTGGTGGATTTCCATGCACAGGAAGCCTGGTAACTCACAATTGCAGAGCATTTTAAGAGATGTCCACATAAAGCATCCCCTGGAACCAATTAGACCATTAATAAACTGGCTTCAATATTTATAACATTCCACTCTAGAAACATTAAACCACTTCAAACCAGTACAAATATGTTATGTCCTAAGAAACGTTCTGATGAGTTTTATGCTCAGCCAGGTCCAAGCCGAACAGGGGTAGTTTCCCCAAACAACTCACCACAAAGTGAACGCCGCAGTCCCAAGGCTGGCTCCGGCCAACCAAATCTCCCCAGCTATTTAGAAATGCACCACACAGGCCTGCAAAAAAAAAAAAAAAAAAACAAAAACAAAAAAAACTATCTGTCCCAAAGCTGTCCCACCTAGTGATCAACTATCCCTCACAAAACACAACCAAAGGGCTTGCATTCTATTTTATCTAGTATTAGCTTAGGGGCTCCTCTTTCTTTCCTAGTGCCATTTACTTGTGTTACTTTTTACCCTCCTTTCACTTTGGGATAATATCTATCTTTAAAGGTAAGGTAAATTTCTTGGAGACCAAAAAAAAATTTTTTTTTCTGTGATCCATTCCACTAGTCTCTGTCTCATAATTGGAGAATTCATTCCATTGATATTTTAAACTGTTGTTCAGAGAATCAAATTGTTTCCAATCATTTTGATTTCTAGTACATTCTTATCCCAGGTTTTTATTTCCATACTGGTTGTATCGTTTATTTTCTGGTGTTGATTGTTTACAGTCATCCCTGCCCTCTGCTCTTTGTATTGTTTGAAGTATTCTCTGCAGGTATGGCTTATTGGAGAGGAATTCTTTCACCTTATTTATATCATGGAACAATAGAATTTTTTTTTCTGGATAAAGTACTCTGGTTTGGCATCTATGGTCTTTTAGAACTGGGAATGTCTTAGACCGGTCTCTTCTGGGTTTCATCATCTGCACTGAGGAATCAGCTGCAACTCTGATAGGTTTTCTTGCATAGATAAACTTCTTGCTTTTCTTTTGCAGCCTTCAGTATCCTTTCTTTGCTTTGAACATCTAGTATTTTTACTATGATATGGGGTGAAGAATTTCTTTTCTGGATCTGTCTGCTTGGAGTTCTATATGTTTCTAATACGTGTATAGGAAGCATATAGGTATCTCTTACTTTGATTTGGGAAATTTTTCCTCTAAAATTTTGTTGAAGACCTGGGCCATATTGTGATCCTGTGAGTCTTCTTCCTCTTATATTCCTATAATTTGTAGGATTGGTCTTTTCATAGTATCCCACAGATTCTGATTATTTAATTCTTGTGGGTTTTTAAAATTTTTTATTATCTTTACTTGATTTATCCAATTCTTCCATATTGTCTTCCAATCTTGATATTCCTTTTTTCTACTTCATCCATTCTATTATTAAGTTTCTCCCATCCTTTCCAAGTTGTTTGTGGAATGTTGCATTTTTTTTCATTTCAGTTTTACTTTTCTTCAGTGTTTCTATATTTTTTGCAATTTCATTCTGCAATTTATCTTTGTCTTCTTTCAATTTACCCCTGTCTTCTTTTAGATCCTGGACTTTCTTGTTTATAAGCTCCTTAAATTACCTCAACTGCTTAATCTCTCTAATCATATTCATAATTGTTCTTTTGAAATCTGTATTCTGAGTTATATCCAAGGGGGTCTTCATTAGAGTGTACTTGAATAGGGGTATTTGTGTTTCATGGAGATCCACCTGAGTCTTTCTTTCCTTAAGCTTTAGGTATTTGGGTAGCCTCTGTTGGGATTGGTTCCAATGTGAAGCCTAGGTACTTATTGAGCTGACACTGATGTTTATACTCTTCAGGTGTTTGTTGACTTCCTAATGATGCACAGGTGTGGACACTCTAGGCCCCAAAATCTCAACTCTCTCCTAACACTATACAGACCAACACCCTTCACCCAACCAGCAGTCGCCCAATGGACTAAGAACAACCCAGGCCTGTGAAACCCAAATCCCAAGGGTCCCAAGCACTCTTGGTCCTATAGGCTAGAATATCACAATGTTTCCCCTCCAATGCAGCTGGAGTTCCCCACATCAAACAGGTTACCCATCACCCCAAAGTGAATGTATCAAGAAACCCTGTAAACAACACCTTTAAATCTAACCTCCAAGAGGCCAGGCGCCAGTCGTTAACTAGTTCAGGAAGAGAAGCGCAGTGGACAACTCTGGGGCTTTCCCTGTTGTCTTCTGATGCCCTCGGGCAGTGTCTATAGCACCAAATTGTACTCCTTAAGGATCCAAATGCCCTCAGACCACCTCTGATGCTTCCTAATGCTCATGGGGGCCCCTAAGTCCCCCTCCCTGACTTTGCCCTTATCTGCTCAGATCACCTACCTGGCCTTCAGAAGCCACCACTTGGAAAATACCCCAGGAATAGTTGTTCAAGTTTTCCTTAACGTTATTTTGGTCTTCAAGCTGCTCACAGAAACAAAATTACTGTAGCAAGACTCAGAGAAGGACCTCCATAGGAATGACAGGATCACCATCATGGCAACCTTCTTCCACCTCTCCAGAGGCCCAGGATCCAAAAAAGGAACTTGGCCAGGTAAAGCATGGAACTAGAAGATATTATGCTAAGTGAAGTAAACAAAGTGCACAGAAAAACAAATGAAAAAATGGTTAATCCCTCATTTTGGATGCTAACACCACCAGTACCTAGTTCTGGCACATGGAGCAATGTTTAATGGGTAGTAATTGCTCTTTTTTCTGAAAGCACGTTGCTCTTATAATGTAAATCCCTGAACAGTCTTTAGTAGTATGTACCACTTTTATTGTTCAACTTTAAAATCTTGATGGTATTGGTGAAGGATAAGTAGGCCATAATTTTACGAAAAATATAAATTTAAAGGGGAAAATGAGAATCCTTAAATATGAATTTTGGAATAGCCATACATTTATTTTCAGATGACCTAATTCTGAGGATAGGTGTGACATATAAATATATATGTATATATCTAGTAGAATATAGTATATCTTCTGATGGCGCAATACAATTTGGAGGAACACCCGCAACACAAGAACGGCCAAAGAACTGACTGAAACAGGTTCTCCACAAAACAATAATCCTCGGCTTTGAAACATTTAAAAGACTCAGCAAAAGATACATGGCAGTAACTAGCAGAGTGCCTGAACTCAGGTGGGGTGGGGGGTATGGAAAGAGAAATTAGTCTAAATTGGACTGAGAAATTATGTATGAAGTGCACATAACTTCGATAAAAATATTTTTTTAAATACCATTGTTTAGAAAATAGCATGCTGTGGCTGGGAAGATGCCTCAGTTGATAAACTGGTTGTTGAACACACATGAAAACCTTGGATCCTCAGACCCAATAAAAAGGCTCAGGCACAACCCATGAAGGGAAACAGCCTGAGCTGATCAGAGTCCAAAATGACGTCTCCAGAGAAAGTAGACTATGTTGCTTCTCACCCCCTTGTGCCCTTTTTTCTAAGCCAGGGAACAATCTTCAGAAGAGGGGGTGTGGTAGAATGTAAGGGCTGCAATTGGGGTGAATGGTGAAACTACAACAGCAATATAGACTGGGACACTTGATTTGATCAACATGATTGTACCTACAAGCCTCTCCAGCTGGATGCTGGAAATCTTGGGCTGTGGGGGGTTTGGGCAGTGCGGCTTGGCAAATTAGTGTTTTCACAAGGATGCTTGTATTCATTACTTATTACCTATTGTTTAAAAAATAAATTAAAAAAATAATAATTTTAAAAAGAAAGAATACTCCCAGAATAGAGAACAACCACAAAAGATAAAATCCCAACAGGAAAAAAAAAAAATCACAAATAGACCGAGATAGCTGTTCTCAGAACATCTGCCACCCCCTCTATTCAACCTAACAGAGTCAGCTGACTTTGGATGTATGTTTTAGCCACATGCTCTAATCTTTTCTGTGCCTCAGTATCACCTGTATTAAATGGGGCTAATTAGAATACCAGTCTCATAAATGCTTTGTAGGAATTAGATAATTAGAATCCAGTGCTTCCAGTGATTTCGGATGGATAGTAATGAGAGCAATATGTTTAGATATTAATGAACTTGTAAAGCCAAGAAATCAGGTTCTTCTTATGTATACAAGAGTATTATATTTAATATACCAATTTGAAAGAAAAAAAAAGATGCAGGCACACAGCATGCCAATAGCTCCAGTGCTGGGGAGGCAGAAGCAGGAGGGTCTCTGGGGCTTGCTGGTCATCTAGTTTGCCTGACTGGTAAGTTCCAGGTACAGTAGGAGACCCTGTCTCAAATTGCCAGTACATTATATAGAAAATCAGAAATGAAATTCAAGATCTGAAACTCACATCAATAAAAACTAATGTAAAAAAAAAAAAATTAATTTTTAATTAAAAATTAAGTGGAAAGCAATATAGAAAGACAGCAGAACTAGACCCCTGACATCGACATATACATGCACACATGTCCATACATACATACACACACACACACACACACACACACACACACACACACAAACACACAGCATGATAAAGAGAGAGAGGGTAAGAGAGAGAGAACATGTAGAGTTTCTCATAATAATCAGGCATTTTTAAATGGTAAATATTTTGTGACAGAGGAAAAATATAGGAAAAATACAATAGACATCAACTCTATCTCCAAATTTCAAAATAGGTTAATAATCTGTAATTGGAAATCTGGAGTTTCTATTCTTTTAAATGTATGAAGTTATAGAAATCCATAAGGTGTGATTATCAATGTTATAATGTCATGCTCACTTGAACAGTTAAAGAACTAGAGACATTTTTTTTCTTTTTTAATATATATTTTGTACAAGATTATCAAATCTAGACCCGTGTCCCCCACCCTATCCCCCACCCCACCAAAGCTCATGTATTCTGCCAAACATGCTTTTCATCTCTTTCTCAGTCTTTCTCAAAATTCTCCGTGTGAAAGTTAACTGTTTTGAGCAGTTCACTGTTTCAATCAGTACTTCAATGCAGTCCTTTCTGTTGTTGTTGTTGTTGTTGTTGTTGTTGTTGTTTCCAATATGTATCACTCCCAACTACTTGGACAAAAGCTCAAGGGGCCGTGTACAAGAAATACTTACAACTAGGTAATTGGCACCAGCTCCCACAGATGAGGGATACCATTCATTGTTTGTTTTTCTGGGACTGTAGAACTAGAGACAATTTATCAGAATATTATTATTTGTGTGTTTATTGATTTTAGGAAAAAAAATTTAAGAATAGCATATTCTATGCTGCATATATCAAGTACATGTAGATAAAATAAGGAAAATGAGCTCTAAGTCAAATTTTGCTAATATTTTATTATTGAGGGGTAGATTATAAGCATCCTTATCTCCAAAATCATATTATGTAATTATAAAATTCAAGATTATTGTAATCGTTTTTCTGAAGCCTCTCCCATACCTACAGACATATACTAAAACTTGTTATTGATTCCACATTGAAATTTACCTATTTGAATTAGTCTTTAGTATTAATACTTTAATAAAAATGTATTAATATGTCTATTTTATAACTCAGTTATATCCAACTTACTTCATGTGTTTTGAAAATAGGAGTTGGGCTGGAGAGATGGCCTAGCAGTTAAGAGCTCCAACCGCTCTTACAAAGGACCCGGGTTCGATCCCCAGCACCCACATGGCGGCCGAGAACCATCTGAAACTCCAGTTCCAGGAGAACTCCAGTTCCAGGGGAATCCGACACCCTCTTCTGACCTCCGCGGCATTGCACGACACGGGTGCACAAACTTGCCTGCAGACAGTACATTCATACACATACAGAAATAAATAAAATTTTAAAAAAGAAAATAGGAGTTAAGGAAAGCCACTTTATTAAGATGAACATACCATGATCAAAGCTAAGATTTTTAAACATGTACAAACATAAAAAATAAAATACATTTCACATTGGCAATCACACAGAACATTTTAAAATTGAGTTCCATTTAAAGTAATTAATTCCAATTGATTAACAAGTACCCTGTTGGAAAGCACCTTCCATTGATCTATTTTCTTTGATACATTGCAGTTTACTGTCTCTTGGGATAAATGCTTTTAAGATACTTCAGCTTTAATTATAGTTACTTTTGACTTATCTAATGAAAGGCCCAGGTGGATGCTCTATGGAAAATCGTTGATTTCCCCACATATCGTATTAGTCAAACTGAAATCTCAGCTCTTGGTTGGCTCTGACCACCTTTTCTGTCCTTGTCATCAGTATAGTGAAGTTATTTGAAGTATATGACACAAAATGTGAACAGTATATATTCTTTCAACTTGAAGGTCAAAACTGTAACAACTCAAAATTTTAAAGGCAGCATTGTTTCCTTCACAGCTTGAAAAGTCATTCCAGAGTGGTTCTCTTTTTTCAGAGACATAAGCAGTAAGTACCAGAGCTAGAAATAAGCACAGATAACAATGAACTCTCCCCTCCTCTAGACACCTCTAAGTTCACTTTAATTATAGCCCTTGAATGTCAACAGATGTGAAATACAGAGATACCAGGGATGGATAGATTGTTGGGTATCTCTGTGTAGTTTAATGTGACAATTTTAAAAAAGCACTAGAACAATCATTGGAAGAGGTAGAATTAAACTTACTAAAACACTAAAGAACACACTGTAGGTAAAAATCCTACACCATTAGACGCATTGATGAGGTATCCTAATGGTAATCAACTTTTTAAATTACTCAAAATTATATAGTGGGTTTCTACATCATTTGCACAATTAGAAACAAATCTTCCCCTTCATTATGAGTATTTCTCTTTTCTTTTGATAAATGCTACATACATGAATGTCATGTCTTTTTGAAACTTGAATCTATGTACTCAGGTTAAAAAGCAAAGCACTAGCATCATTTCCCCTATCTCCTCACTTTCTTCCACCTGATTCTCATTGGTAGGAGTCACAGCTACAGATTCTGCAGGTAAGAATGTTAAGCTCATGGTCAGTTTCTGACTTAACATTTCTAGACCTGATGTATCTAACTGGGACTTATAAACTCATATTATCAGCTTCATTGCTTCATTCTATTGAACAACTTGATTAATTTCATGATGAGAAATGGGATATTCTTAAATCTAACAATTTTCTAAATTAGCTCCTGTTTAATTGAATACTAACAAATAAAACTTGACTGAGGAAACATAATTTGGTAAAATGACATAAAAAATATTTCACTGGCATAAGAGTAATAATACATACGTATGAACACAGATGAATGTTACTTTTCATAATATATAATAATAATATGTATATTTTACCTTAGAAAAATTAAAAGCAGAGTTTTGTTATATAATGCTCATTAAGGTGAGTAATAATTAATGACCAGACAAGAAAAGGTCTATAGGATCAGTCATAAATCATCAAAATTTAGTTACATGATACTAAGCAAGAGCATAGTTTTATTTTCCCTTCCTGTAAAACATACCAAATGATCATTGAATTCCCTTTACACATAAATTTCCATCCTAAAATCAATCAATCGTCCAGCCAACCTATAAAGTCTAATAAATACAACAAGTTAGCAGTTACAGAGATAACTAAGTGAAATGAATGTCCTCTCATGTACTGAAAATTTAATTGATTTAACATTTAATATTATTCATTTTCTTTATTATTTTGGCATTAAACTATGTGTTTTCATATCAGAATGAGTAGATTTGGTGTATCCATCATAAACTTTTAATTATACAGATTCACAGAAAAATTATATGTTAAATATATCTATTCAATTTGGCTATAAAATATGTGACAGTCCCTTCCTCATAATACTAATCTTTCCTGAAATAGAATGTAAATTATCTAATGTTACTAAAGACTTTTGCTTCAAAATAAAATTTTCAAAAAAGTATATTTATGTAAACAAGAGCAACTCCTTCACTGTCTTTGGTTGGTGTCCACGTACCATGCATGGCACTTGTAGTCAAGTCTAAGGTAATATTTTATCCTCTCATTCACAATCATGTAGTGAATATACAATATTTAATACAGGTTATATGTGACTTTGGCCTTGGATGCTAAATGGATTAGAGAAAAAGGAAGCAATAGATATGGAATAAAAATAACAGAAGCAACATAAAAATAATAAATATTAAAAACAAGAAATACAGATGAGCTCTGCCAAGTTAGCAATGCAAGGCCACATCTATGTAACTGATTTCTAAGAAACATAACTCATCACTGAAAGGATTCTATAGATGGCTGAATTACCATAAACAAGATATCCACATGGTACAAAGAACTATAGTTATTTAAAATTAGAATAATCTTTCATAAAGATATCATAATATAAAAATTCAAATTTTAAAAAATCAAATGTTACATGTCTACATAGGCTTAAATTTAGGGTTATTTGGGTGGTAGATCATAAATAAAGCTTAGGTAGTCTAAAAGATCCAGAGGGAAGTGTATTAAACCCAAAATGCTCTGAAAAATACACATACAGTATCTACACATGAATGCATGTGTTTACCTGAAGACTACATAACAAAGAAACACAGTGCCAGACAGAAGAAACCTCCCTTTGAGTTATATTCATCAGGATAGTCCAAGACACTCCCCAAATAACATAAGCTATTGCCAAAGTTACCACCCAGGACATGAAGTAAGACCCTATTGCTAAAGACAGGACATATTCTGGAGAGAACTTTGAGCAATGTAGCTGGAACTGACCTAAAAACCTTCTCCCTGAAGACTACCTCTTAAAGTTCTAAAGGACACTTTGCAAGCTGATTAAGGAAGAAAATCAATCAATCCAGCCCAGCTATAAAGTCTAATAAACACAACAATGTCTATTGGTGCAATAGTCACACTTTGATCTAGGGGTTAATCAACAGCTATCTAATTGTACTTTAAGTTCTCTCAATGGGAGGGAACTCATTGAGGGCACTGTAAACATAATGAAATACATATGGCTGGAGAGGTCATAAATCCCATAGAAAACCCTATCTTTCTCATATCACTAGACAAATGAAATTTCTTACTGTATGCTAAATATGGATCTTTAATTTACAGACAAATATACCATATACCACTCATCAAATAAACTTCCTTTTGCAACTGATAGGTGTTGTTTCAGAGTTCCAGAACTGGTCACACACAGAAAATATATCTCTGAGAGACGCCCAGCCCTAAATGACATATCTACAGTGGAACCTCTACACCTAAGGCTCATGGAACATAGTGGAACAGTGTGTAGAAAAAATACTAATACATCCTTAAACTCTCAAATGGCAAACCTCCTCACATAAAAGAATGTGATGTATACAGAAGCCCACAACTGGCTATCCCTGTCCTTGGAAAGCACTCCTATATAAAAGTGCACCCACCAGGGGCTGGAGAGATGGCCTAGTGGTTAAGAGCACTGACTGCTCTTGCAGAGGACCCAGGTTCGATCCTCAGCACCCACATGTCAGCTGAGAACCGTCTTTAACTCCATTTCCAGAGGAATCCAACACCCTCTTCTGACCTCCGCGGCATTGCACAACATGGGTGCACAAACCTACATGCACAGTCCCAGAAAAACAAACGACAAATGGTATCTCTCATATGTGGATGCTAGTACCAATAACCCAATTATAAATATTTCTTGTGGAGAGGGATGCATATTAAAAGAACAACAGAAAGATTTTATCAGAAAACTGACTGAAATGGTGACCCGGGAAGGGTGGGAGGGGTGGGTGGGAAACGGGTGTATATTTGATTGGTGCATATTTAATTGACGTGAGTTCAACAAGTATCCAGTTTTGCCCAGACTCTGTCTACAGGATACATGGTGTTTTAGGACTTAGTAAAAGTAAACATGTGTATATTAATCAACATTGGTTTAAAGGCTGATAAAAACGGCAATGCATCTGAGTTCATTGGTGATATAAACTGCTGCTGTCCACATTAGCTTTAATTAAAAACTTTATAACAATTACTTTGGGATTGGTATAAACAAATGTTCTCTATAATTATGCTGTCATATAGTATGACGTGGTAACACTCTCTTTCACCTATAGGATGATTTAATCTAAAAATAAAGTTTGTTTCCCAAGTTAATCACATACAGTAACCCAAAACAGCATGGGTGAACTTGATGAAAGCTGTGCCTTGACTCCACCCTATAGGTATATATAA
>VZQC01012145.1:90474-144067 GCA_009823505.1 Rhizomys pruinosus
ACAGAAAAAATGTAATTCATGGATTAACATACCATCCAAACATCTGTGTCTATACCAAAATAACCTACCATAACAATTAGTACTGTTTAAATACCTATATATCTAATTGCTTGTGCTTCATTAGTAGGATTGAAAGGTTATTCCTGGACAAACTGTCAGCCCATGAAAGGAAACAGCCAGAATTGACCAGAGTCCAAGACAAGAGCTCCAGAGAAAGTAGACTGTTTTGCTTCTCATCCACCTGTGCCCCTTTTCTAAGCCTAGGGAACAATCTGCGGAAGAGGGGGCGTGGTAGAATGTAAAGGCTGCAAATGGGGTGAATGGTGAAACTACAGCAATATAGTCTGGACACTCATCTGATCAACTTGATTGAACATACAAGCACCCCAGCTGGATGGTGGGACCCATGGGCTGTGTGGGTTTGGACACAACTGCTTGCAAATTGGTTTTACATGAAAGATGCTTGTACTCATAAATTATTACTTATTGTTAAAAAATTTTTAAAAAGAAGTAATTTTTTAAAAAGGAAATGTCAGATCTCTGTCATGGCAACAATTAGTCAACTGTGAATTAACTGTTTCTCCTGCAGCTTCCTCAAAGATTAGCTCTGGTTCTGCTATGCTCCCCACACCCTTAGGGATAACACTGTCATTTTCCTTACTCACAGACCACTTCCAAATCAGACCTTCCTTTATTCGTGCTCAGATGTTTTTGTTTGTTTCTTTCTTTCTTTCTTAAGAAGCAAGTCATCCAGTACCCTGAACTTAGTACTGTAAGTTCACCTTTAACTCACTTCTCTTATGAGGTCTCCACTCCATACTACTTTATTTTTGCACATCCATGCATCATCTAAAAGGTTTTCAATGTCTCTGAATAATCTAGTTCTTATTTTGAACTAATGTTAACATGATCTTCCTACATATAGTGAATAGTTTGCAAATTTCTGCAGACTGCTCTGGCCACATCTGAGCATTGCCATGAATGAGGCAAAACTGCTTCGGTTATTAAATACAAACACAGACATCACACTAATGAACCTTAAGACAATACACCTCTAGCTCTCCCATTATTTTCACGGAGGATGCTTACTCTTTGATCTATAGTCATTCAAATCCTCTTCTCAGGGTACAACTTGTCTCTTACATTATTTCCTTCTCTACTAGTCTGGACAACATGGGCCTCTCTACAACTCTGCTTTCCCCAGAACTCATAACTTTTTGCTTTCATTCTTGAATTGTATGTCCCCTTACTAAACCCCAACTCCTTCTGTACTGCTTCACCCAAGATTATGAGTGCCAAAAAAAGAAGACTACACAACCATATAGGGTGACCCATCCAGTTCCTACCTAATAGGGCTTCAGTGTAGCTCAGAAATTCTGAACATCATCTCTCATTATTCTCAGTAGCAAGTCCAAATTTTTTTTCTGAACCCTCAGCACAACCTCCCTCTCATTGAGCAGATGACATCATCTCCTACTCACCAGAGAAAAATCAAGGTCACCAAGCAGAAACTTCCATGACTTCCTGCTTTGAGCTCTACAAATGTATCTGCATATGTAGCTGTCTTTGCTTTTTCCCCTTCAGAAGTCAATGGGAAAAGGTATTCTTCTCATCAGGGCTTATTATATCCCCTCTTGATTCTGTGACAATCTTGATTCCACTGTCTTTCTTCCCCTTTAGCATGTGAATTAAACTATTTTCATTTAAAGCACAATCACAACAATAACTTTCCCAGCCTTCTAACTTGTTCTGTCTTTGCTTTCTTTCAGAGACAGTCTTATAAAAAAATAATAGAATGTTTCTACATCCTGATCCTGATTCAAACCTCAATATCCTTTCATTTGACTTCTGTTCCAAATGCTATTACAAAGGCCACTGTTCAGTTCTTAGTTTCTAAATTCACTGGGCCATTATAATCAGAAGGGTCCTTAATCCATTGGTCATTTACAACCAATCAAAACATTTCCTTCTTTTGTGAAACTCTCCTCCCATCTCCCTAGCAACTAATTAAATCCCTTCTTGGGGTCCTCTTGTATGAAGGCTTTTATCCCTTTTTCATTCATTATATTCTTATTTGATCTGTATCCTAATGAAAGTTTTTTTTTCTAAGCTCCAGATACATTTGTCCCAAATATACAACAATCATATCCATCTGAAAGTGTCCAAGCCTGCAATTTTCCCACTCTCTAGATCTCAAGGTCACTCTTCCTCTTGTAATTGCACATAATGCAACCAATAACCCAAGTCAACAAATGTGGTATTATCCTCATTATCTTTGCCTCTCCTTTCTAATTATATAAGAATAGAATTTCAGATATTCATTCATTTCTTCTAGGTTTTCAAACTTAGTAGAATATAAGTTTTTGAAGTAGTCCCGTATGATTGTCTGGATCTTTTCATTGTCTGTTGTGATATTTCCCCTTTCATCACAGATTCTATTGATTTGGAGTTGTTCCCTCTTTCTTTTGGTTAACTGGGCTAGAGGTCTGTCTATCTTGTTTATTCTCTCAAAGAACCAACTTTTGGATTCATTGATTTTTTGTATGGTTTTCTTTGGGCCAAGAACGAGACACAATGGTGGAGGAAGACAGCATCTTCAGTAGTGGTGTCTGGTCAAACTGGATCATCCACCTGTAGAAGAATGAAATAAACACCTGCCTCGTCCACCTTGTACAAAATTCAATTCCAGATGGATCAAAGAAACCTCAATGTGAAAACCCCTCTGGAGGTGATAGAAGATGAAACTTGGCAGCGACTACAATACATAGGTGGAGGAAAGCTTTCTAAATCAGACGCAGTGCACAAGAATAAGATCGACAAAGACAAATGGGACCATCCATTAAACTCAAAGCTTCTTGTACATCAAAAGAAAACAATAAAGGAAGAAGAAAAAACCCACAGAGTGGAGGAAACCGCACTGTGATACATCTTACAAAGCATTAATTTCCAGGTTATACAAGCTACTCAAAAAAAACCAAAGACAGAAAGAAAAACCAATGAATCACTCCAAAGATGGAACAAAGAACACTAAATTAGACTTCACAGAGGGAGGAATTAGCGATGCTGAGAAACATCTTTAAAAACTGTTCACCGTCACTAATAATTAGGGAACTGCAAATTAAGACCACTCTAAATATCATCTCACTCCGATAAGACTGGCCAGGACCAAAGGGAAACAACGATATCAAGTGCTGGAGAGGTTGTGGGGAAAGGCGAATGCTCATCCCGCTGGTGGGAATGTAAACTTGTACAGCACTATGGAAAGCAGTGTGGAGAACCCTTGGAAGACTCAAAATGAGATGGCCATTTGACCCAGTAATACCACTCTGGGTTTATACCCACAAGAATCATCCTATCTGCAGAAATAAATGCACAACTATAATTATTGCAGCTCTCTGTTCCCAATAGCAAAAAGCTGGAACCAACAAACAATGCCCCTCAACTGAAGGTGGATAGAGAAAAAATGTGGTACTTTTAGACAATGGAGTTCTATGCAGGTTGTAAAGGTAAAGACTATGGATGCCAAACCAGAATACTTTACCCAGCAAAAACATGTGGGATTATAGTTGAAGGGTAGAGAAAAATCTTCCATGACAAAAGCAAGATGATAGAATACATTTCCAGAAAAACCAATATTCAGAGAATACTTTAAGCAATTCAAAGTGCAGAAGAGAAGAGCAACTATCCTCAAGCACCTAGGAAATAGAAACTAAAGGAAAAAACATAATCCTAGGAGCGAATCGAGGACTAAAAGTCCAATAGTGGTATAAGATGAAAGGAAGCAAGGCACAGCCACCATCTAATCATTTTTCACACATTCTTCACCATTATTTTATTTTCCACGTTAAATATTAATGGGCTTGTGTGAACTCTCAATCAATACTACCCGGCATATGAATGGGCGACTGGATTTTAGGAACCCCAACCAAACAAATCCCATCTTTATGCTGTCTACGAGAAACCCGTCTCAATTTCAAGGACAGGCACCAACTTAAAGTGAAGGCATGTAAGAAAATATTCAAGGCAAATGGCACTTACCAAAATAGAAATCAGTGTTGCTATTTCTATTATAGACAAAATAGACTTCAAAGCAAAAGAAATCAAACAGCTAGACAAAGAGGGCATTACATCTTTATTAAAAGAACAATTAACTGATGAGAGACTCACCAATCATGAATATGTATGACTTCACAACTCCAGTAGGCACCACAAAACTTTGTAAACAATCTAAGAAAAAATTCTTCAGGACTACAAGGCAAATTAATCCCACCCTAATAGTAGGGAACTTTAATACCCACTACGTCTTCTAGACAGATCAACAGGACACAAGGTAAAACTAGAGGCGACATCTGAACTGAATGATACAATCACCAACATGGCACTTAGCAAAATCATCAAATATTTCTCACCAAACACCAGGAACACACTTTCTACAGTACCCTCAGAAATGTCTCCAAAATGACATATTCTGGGACACCCAGAAAAATTCACCAAATACAAAAAAAGCATTGAAATAATTCTCATGCATTCTAATCAGACCACAGTGCAATTAAACTCAATATCAAACCAGGATAACCTACTACCTATACAAGAACAGTGGGACTAAAACATCTCCTCCTGACTAAGTGAAGGGTCAGGAAGAAAATTTAAAAGAAATAAAAACATTCCTGGCACTGAATGACAATGATAAACAACCAGCAAACACCTATGCGGAACCTTAAAAAGCAGTCCCTAAGAGGGAAGTTTATAGCTCTAAGTGCCTACATTTTAAAAACAGAAAATAAGCAGCAAAGTGAAGATTTAACACATGCAGCTTAAAGAACTTGAGAGAAAACAACAACTGAACCCTAAATACAGCAGAAAAGAGAAGAACACAAAAAAAACAAGAATCAATAAAAAAACAAAGAAAAAAAAAAAAAAAAAAACAAAAAGAAAATTCAAAGAATCAAAAGAGTCATCCCAAAAGTTGGTTCTTTGAGAAAACTAAGATAGACAGACCTTAGCCCAGTAACTAAAGAAAGAAAACCATTCAAATCAAAAATCTGTGATGAAAGGGGAACATACAACAGACAATGAAATATCAAACATAATTACTAACAACCTATACTCTAATAAATTTGAAACCTTAGAACAAAAAGGATGAATTCTGAAATCATGAGAATCACAAAAGCTGAACCAAGAAGAGATCCACAGATAAATAGCCAATATACAATTAGAAGAAATGAAAGATGTAAGTAAATGCTAGCCTGGGCCAAGCCAAAAAATGCCTCAGGCCCAGGGTGGTTTCACAGCAGAATTACTATGAAATATTTTAAAAAGATTGCAGACCCTTATATACTGAATACCAGTTGTTAGCGAAGGATCACTATGGGAGGCAGGTTCTCCAGACTTCCTGTCTTGAAAGCCAGGCAACACTACTACCATTTTTAAACAAAACAGGCAAAGATACAACCTAAAAATGAGACACTATAGACCCATCTTCCCTACATGAACACAGATGCCAAATTCTAAACAGGATACTGCAAATGAACATATACAGGACACCACTCATGAAGTCTCTCATGACCAGTTGGTTCATACCAGAGTGCAGGATGGTTCAACCACCAAAAATCAGCTAATAATATTATCAACATATAATGGACTGAAAGATCAAAACCCACACCCATCTTTCATTCAGGTACAGCAGAGAAAGCCTCTTGAAAATGCAAGCATCCCTTCCTGTTTAACAGTCCTGAGGGAACTAGGATATGGAGGGCTCATGTCCTCATGTAATTCAAAGCATCCATACAGGAACAACCACAGCCAATATCATCCCCTAAACTAGTAGGAAATGACAGAGAACATTGCTCTTTAAGGTAGGAACTAACGCAAGGCTGGCCCCTGTCACCACACATCTTCAATATAGTCCTTGAAAAACCTCATAGGGCANTGCCCTATGAGGTTTTTCAAGGACTATATTGAAGATGTGTGGTGACAGGGGGCAGCTTGGTTAGTTCCTACCCTTAAAGGGCATGCTGCTGTCATTTCCCGGTTTAGGATGATATTGGCGGTGGGGTTCCTGTATATGGCCTTGATCACATTGAGGAATAGCCCTCTAGTCTAATTCCCTCCAGGACGTTAAACAGGAAGGGATGTTTGAATGTTGTCAAAGGCTTTCTCCACCATCAATTGAGATGATGGTGTGGGTTTTGTCTTTCAGTCCATTATATGCTTGAAAGATATTACTGATTTTGGTAGGTTGAACCATCCCTGCACTCGGTATGAACCAACTCGTCATGAGGAGAGCTATCTGAGGTGTGCCTGTATATGCTATTTGTCAGTGTCCTGTTTAGAATTTGGGCATCTGTGTTCAGTAGGGAGATGGGTCTATAGTGGTCTCCGTTTTGGTTGCATCTTTGCCTGTTTTTTTAAAAAATGGTAGTAGTGTGATGCCTGGCTTCAGAGCAGGAATCTGGAGAACGCCCGCCAAGTGTATCCTTCCTAACAGGTTTCAGTAATAAGGGTTGCAATCTTTTTGAAATATTTCATAAATTCTTGCTGTTGAAACCATCTCCTGGACCTGGGCATTTTTGGTTGGGAGGCTGCTTATTTACATCATCAATTTCTTCAAATATTATATTGGACTGTTTAAGCTGGCGATCTCTTCTGGTTCAGCTTTAGTGATTTCTATGATTTCAAATATTCATCCTTTTTCTCTTAGGTTTGCAAATTTATTAGAGTATAGGTTGTTGAAGTAATCCTTATGGTTTTGTCTGGATATTTTTCATTGGTCTGTTTTGATATTTCCCCTTTCATCACAGATTGATTTGATTTGAATGGTCCTTTTTTCTTTTAGTTACTGGGCTAAGGGTCTGGTCTATCTTATGTATTCTCTCAAAGAACCAACTTTTGGATTGATTTTTTTTTTGTTTTTTTTTTTTTTTTTTTTTTTTTTTTTTTTTTTTTTTTTTTTTTTTTTTTTTTTTTTTTTTTCTTTTTTTCTGCTGTATTTAGGGTTCAGTTGTTGTTCTTCTCTCAAGTTCTTTAAGCTGCTGTGTTAAATCATTCACTTGTGCTATTTCTGTTTTTAAAATGTAGGGACACTTAGAGCTATAAACTTTCCGCTTAGGACTGCTTTTTAAAGTGTCGCATAGGTTTTGCTGCGTTGTATTATCATTGTCATTCAGTGCCAGGAATGTTGTTTATTTCTTTTAAAATTTTCTTCCTGACCCATTCATTAGTCAGGAGAGTGTTGTTTAGTCGCCAGGTGTTCTTGTATGGTGTAAGGCTTATCCTGGTATTGATATTGAGTTTAATTGCACTGTGGTCGATAGAATGCATGAAAATTATTTCAATCTTTTTTGTATTTGGTGAGTTTTTTCCTGTGTCACCAGAATATGGTCGATTTTGGAGAATGATTCATGGGGGTGCTGAGTAGAAAGGTGTAATCCTGTGGTGTGTGGGGAAATATTTGATTGATTTTCCTAGAGATCCATTTGGTGAGTTGTATCATTCAGTTCAGATGTCGCCTTGTTTTAGCCTGTGTCCTGTTGATCTGTCTAAAGGACGTAGTAGGGTATTAAAGTTCCCTACTATTAGTGTGTTGGGGTTAATTTGAGCCTTGTAGTCCTGAAGAGTTGTCTTTCTTGAAGAGTTGTCTTTACAAAGTTTTGTGGTGCCGCGGAGTTGGGTCATATATATTCATGATTGTGAGGTCCTCATCGTTAATTGTTCCTTTAATAAAGATTAGTGGCCCTCTTTGTAGCGTTTGATTTCTTTTGCTTTGGAAGTCTATTTTATCTGATAATAAAATAGCAACACTGATTTCTATTTTGGTAAGTGCCATTTGCCTTGAATATTTTCTTACATGCCTTCACTTTAAGTTGGTGCCTGTCCTTGAAATTGAGACGGGTTTCTCGTAGACAGCATAAAGATGGGATTTGTTTGGTTGGGGTTCCTAAAATCCAGTCGCCCATTCATATGCCGGGTAGTATTGATTGAGAGTTCACACAAGCCCATTAATATTTAACGTGGAAAATAAAATAATGGTGAAGAATGTGTGAAAAATGATTAGATGGTGGCTGTGCCTTGCTTCCTTTCATCTTATACCACTATTGGACTTTTAGTCCTCGATTCGCTCCTAGGATTATGTTTTTTCCTTTAGTTTCTATTTCCTAGGTGCTTGAGGATAGTTGCTCTTCTCTTCTGCACTTTGAATTGCTTAAAGTATTCTCTGAATATTGGTTTTTCTGGAAATGTATTCTATCATCTTGCTTTTGTCATGGAAGATTTTTCTCTACCCTTCAACTATAATCCCACATGTTTTTGCTGGGTAAAGTATTCTGGTTTGGCATCCATAGTCTTTACCTTTACAACCTGCATAGAACTCCATTGTCTAAAAGTACCACATTTTTTCTCTATCCACCTTCAGTTGAGGGGCATTGTTTGTTGGTTCCAGCTTTTTGCTATTGGGAACAGAGAGCTGCAATAATTATAGTTGTGCATTTATTTCTGCAGATAGGATGATTCTTGTGGGTATAAACCCAGAGTGGTATTACTGGGTCAAATGGCCATCTCATTTTGAGTCTTCCAAGGGTTCTCCACACTGCTTTCCATAGTGCTGTACAAGTTTACATTCCCACCAGCGGGATGAGCATTCGCCTTTCCCCACAACCTCTCCAGCACTTGATATCGTTGTTTCCCTTTGGTCCTGGCCAGTCTTATCGGAGTGAGATGAACTCTTAAGTGGTTTTAATATTACATTCCCTAATATGATAGTGAGTGTTTAACATACTTTAAAAAAATGATGTTTCTCAGCCATCGCTAATTCCTCCTCTGTGAAGTCTAATTTAGTTCTTTGTTCCATCTTTGGAGTGATTCATTGGTGTTTTCTTTCTGTCTTTGGTTTTTTTGCAGTAGCTTGTCATAACTCTGGAAATTAATGGCTCTTGTCAGATGTATCACTGGTGGCGGTTTCCTCCACTCTGTGGGTTTTTCTCTTCACTTCCTTTATTGTTTCTTTTGATGTACAGAAGCTTTTGAGTTTTAATGAGGTCCCATTTGTCATTTGTCGATCTTATTTCTTGTGCAGCTGCGGTCTGATTTAGAAAGTCTTTTCCTCCACCTATGTATTGTAGTCTGCTGCCAAGTTTTCTTCTATCACCTCCAAGTTTGGGTTTTCACATGGAGGTCTTTGATCCATCTGGAATCGAACTTTTGTACAGGGCGAAGGTAGGGGTTTAATTTCATTCTTCTACAGGTGGTGATCCCAGTTTTGCCAACACCACTTACTGAAGATGCTGTCCTTCTCCACCATTGTGTCTCGTTCTTGGCCCCCTTGTCAAATATGAGTGGCTGAAATTGTATGTGCTCAGGTTTGGATCTTCAGTTTTATTCCATTGGTCAACTGGTCTGTTTTTGTGCCAGTACCAAGCTGTTTTTATGACTATAGCCCTGTAGTATAGTTTGAAGTCTGGTAGAGCGATCCCCCCTGTATTGCTCTCTTCACTCAAGGTTGCTATGGCTATTCGGGGTCTTTTGTTTTTCCAAATGAAATGAAGCAATGTTTCTTCATGGCCTATGCTTTGGCTCCTGCCTCCAGGTTCCTTCTCTGATTTCCTCCCTCGGACTCCCTAAGTGATGATTGATGACCCAGGAGATGTGTCCCAAATAAACACAATTTTCCCCCAGTTGGTATTGGTCAATGTATTTTGTCACAGTGACTGAAAACCAACTAGAAAACTGACAAAAAAAAAAAAACTTGGGGAGGAAAGGGTTTATTTTATTGTATATCTCCTGGGTGAGGGTTGATGACAGAGAGAACTCAGGGCAAAAACCTGGAGACAAATGCTGGATCTCAAGTGGTGGAAGAATGCTGTTTATTGGCTTGCTCTCCTGACCTGCATTCAGCCTGCTTTCTTATACAACACCTGCCCAGGGGCAGTGTAACCGACAGTAGGCTTAGCCCTCCTTCCTGACTCCAAATTATTTTTTTAAATGAACTACAAACATGGCCACAGGGCAATCCAATGGAGGGGATTCTTCAAATGAGTTTCCCTCATGTTAAGTGTATCAAGATGGCAACTGAAGCTATCATGCACATGGTGTTTGGGATCTTTTACCAGTGCTTTCCACTTCTCTATTCTCCTTCCCTTATCCAGAGAGCAGGGTACAGATTTGGTTATTTTATACTTACTAAAATAGTTGTTCCTATGTTTTTAGTGCCTTGGTAAACATTCCAATTTTAGATAAAGTAAAAATGGGGAAAGGAGGGCAATTTGCCTTAATTCCATGCTTCTGAGCACTGAATATTTTCTAAGTCAAATGAAGCCATAAATTAAGCATGCATTTGTAGGCACCGTATACATTTTTCATTATTACATTTGTCTAAAAATGGATATATTTTTTAAATTATTTATTTATTTATTTATTTTTGTATGTGTACGAATGCACTGTCTGCATGTAGGTTTGTGCACCCATGTCGTGCAAGGCCGCAGAGGTCAGAAGAGGGTGTCAGGTTCCCCTGGAACTGGAGTTAAAGACGGTTCTCAGCTACCATGTAGATGCTGGGGATTGAACCCGGGTCCTCTGCAACAGCAGTTGGCACTTTTATCTGCTAAGCCATCTCTCCAGCCCCTAAAAATGGATATGCTTTATAACGATTTATTTTACTTCTTGTTAATGTGGGAGTCTGCATATATATGCCCAGTTGGGCATGTGCCCCAGAAGAGCAGAAGAGGGTGCCTGATGCCCTGTAATTGGAGTAACAGAAGATTGTAAGATGCCTGATATGGGTACTAAGAACTGAACTTAAATGAACTTTTTAAAAAAAGGTGTTCAACATCATTAATAATTAAGGAAATACAAATTAAAACTACTCTTAGATATCATCTCACTCTGGTATGATTGGCTAAGATCAGGAACACAAAAGACACCAAATGTTGGAGAAGTTGTGGGGAAAGGGGAACACTCATCCACTGCTGGTGGGAACATAAACTTGTACAACCATTATGGAAAGCAGTGTGGAGAACAATTAAAAGACTCAAAATGAGCTTGCCACCTGACCCAGTCATACCACTCCTGTGTATATACCCACAAGACTTATCCTACCACAAACATACATGTACACCCATGTTTATTGCGGCTCTCTTCACAATAGTGAAAATCTGGAACCAACCCAAATGCCCTTCAACTGACGAGTGGATGACAAAAACCTACACAATAGAGTACTACTCAGCGGTAAAGAAGGACGACATCATGAACATTGCAGGTAAATGGATGGAACTCAAAGCCATTATGGTAAGTGAAGTAACAGTCCCAGAAAAACAAACAGTGAATGGTTTCCCTCATCTGTGGATGCTAACACCAGATCCCGCCAGATGAAAGGCAAGCTGAACCACATTATCGTTATATCTCTGTTTATCTGAAAGTGACTGTGTTGTTATATGTAAATCTCTTTACAGGCTCTAGAATCGATCCACCACTTACTTTCAGACTCTGTAATTACTGTATATGGGTGGAAAGTTTGTATTCATATTTAGAGTAATATAAAATTAAAGGAGGAAAATGTGAATTCCTAAACATTATAAAAGAACTGAACTTGGTTCTTCTGCACATACAGCAAGTTCTCTAACTGTTGGGTCATTTCTTCAGCTCCAGAAATAGATAATGTTTGACTTAATTCTATCAAGTGTTTTCTATGAATATTTCCTTAGTCAGCTGAGTAGGTGTGTGCATGAGAATAATTTAAAACCAATTTTCAAATTCATTGTGTGCAGTGGTTTTCTAGCAGAGGCCTGTGATGCCAGCTACAAAGCAAAGTGAAACAGGAAGATTGTTAATTCAAGGACAACCTGGGCATCTTAGTGTGACTCTCAAAATAGTAAGTAAAAAACAGGGTGGGACTGTAGATTACTGCAGGAGTATTTGCCTAGTATGTATGAAGTGCTAAGTTCAATTACCAGGAAAGAGAAAAAATGATACAAAAATAAATATTTCATTAAAAAATAAAAATTAAGCCCAGTGGATGTCTCAGTTAATAAGCTGCAAGCTTCAGGGCCTGAGTTTGATCTACAAAGTCCACATAAAGAAGCTGGTGAGAGTGGTATACTGTAGCAATCCCAGAACTAGAGTGATTGAGACTTAGGGCTCACTACAATCCCGTCTAGTCTCCTTGTTGAGTTCCAGGCCAGTAAAAGACTGTGCCACACTCAATAATCAAGAAAATGCCCCATGGAAGAATTCTCCATAGTTCTGAGTTATCCTGTTGACTTCCTTATCATGGCATACCTCAAATGGCGTGTGTCAGCAAATCCCAGGCCTGGGCCAAAGATTCTTCCAAATGCTAGCATGGGTGTTCTGCTATTGTGTGGGCAAGAGCCACTGTGCATCTTCATTTCTGTCATTTTATAGGTATTAAGTTACTGCCATTTAAGCCAATAATGATAGTTTCCTAAAGGGAGTCCTGAAGCCAATAAAGAGGTATGCATCCACATCTGCTGACAATTCCAGCACCTGGAAACATCACAGTAGACAGCTGAGGATGTCCTATAGCAACCAGATAGTCCTGCCAATGGGGCTTGGTGTAGCAATGTCATCATCATCAGCTTCCTAGTTTATCCTGAGATTTGGTTATATGAACCTTACCAAAAGGATAAAAATCTTGAACATTTATGCTTTTACAGAGATAGGGCAAGTCTCCTTAAAGTATCTGTTAAGTCTTTTCTGAATCTTTTGTGTCAAGTTTTACAGCCTTATGAAATCTCTTGCTTAGGTTGCATTTTGCTATACTTTTATTGCCTTTTTGTACCATGATTTCCAGGGATCATTTAGGGTTTAGATGGTAGGGTGCTAGGACTTGATGTTTTTCCAGAATTCTTAATCATGGAGACTTTAATCTCATGAAACAAAGACTGAGCTGTAAGATGGGGACAAGGTCTTCTAATCAATGCTGGCATGAAAGTCAAGAGTTGGTGTGAGTCCACCTACAAAGCTTCCCAGGGTAAAGGATGCACTACCGTGTTAATTGGCTGAGGTAGTGGTCTTCAGTAGATTGTGGGGAAATGGAAATGAAATAAGGATGATGAAGATAGGGGACTCAGGCCCGGAGGTCTAGCTATCTAGAGATCTGTAATCTAATATAATGTTCCAATTCAAATGCCCTCTGATGTATCTTGTACTTAACCTGTACTTAACCATCATTATTTCCCAATTGATTCTTTTTTTTTCTGTGTCATTTTATTTTGTTACTTTTTTACAGGCTTTCCCTATAGTCCCAGCTGGCCTAGAACTTTCCGTGTACCCAAGGCTGGCTTCCTTCTCATAGATATAATTACCTCTGCCTCCCAAGTGCCAGGATTAAAGTTATGTACTATCACAACTGGATCAGATACTTCTTTTGATTAGGTCAGTCCCCATATGTCATACTGTCTAGACTTTATCACTCCATTTTTTTTAATTTTAAAAAATATATTTTTATTTATTTTTATACGTGTATGAATGTACTGTCTGCATGCAGGTTTGTTCACCCATGTCATGCAATGCTGCGGAGGTCAGACGAGGGCATCGGATTCCCCTGGAACTGGAATCACTCCATTTTTAACCTGTAAGGACTGTCTATTCATTTAAAATGTGACGTTTTAACAATTTCATATTTCTTCCTTTTTATATACTACCTGGTTTAGTAGAAAAGTACTTTAAGTTCTCTCTCCTTCCCTTTTTCAGTATTTTTTAACTTTAGAAGAACATTTGGGGGGATTGGGGAATTTCCCGGGACCACCTGAAACACAGGTAGGAACTGGGTGTTTCAGACAAGCAGATTGGTTTGATCCATTCATCTTTGGCTCCATTGGCTTGTGTGGCTGTGGGGGTGGAGTTGTCCTCCCAGTGGGTATAAAAGTTGGGTCTGTGTGAGACTTGAGATTAAGGATTTCCTGGGACCACCAGCAATCCCCCCCTCCACAACTGGGATTGCCTAAGGAGTGTCCAAGTGGATTCTTTGGAGAACCTTCAGAACAGAAAGGGCAGAGTGAGTTAGACTTCCAATAGAAGCCTAAAACTTAGACAAGTCCACACTCCATAAGCAAGGAGAAAAGGAGAAAAACAAATCAAACAATCAAACAATGAAGGCATCTGAAGGAGGCAAGCAAAGCAAGCCTTCAACACAGTGAAGAGGCATTTGGGATTCACATTGGAATACAGGCAAATAGAAACCCACATGCCAGGGAAACGAAGAAGAGACAACATGGGAAAGGTTCAGGATAATTCCACACCAAGCTCTACCAACCATGTGGAAGATTCATACAGTGGGATCCCCCTGGGGATGGCCCAGGACACAGATATTAGAAGTATAATTGTGAACATACTTAAAGAAGTCCAAGACTATAAAGAACAAGTCAGAGAATTAAGAAAAGAGAATGAAAAACAGAAGAAGGACCTAGAGAGAATGACAAACTCCGAAGGAAGTGGAAACACTGAAAAAGTCCCATGTTGAAAAAGATAAGGAAACCAACCAGCGAAGCAAAGAGCTACAAGAAGAGATTGAGAAGCTCCTAAAGGAAGTGGAAATACTAAAGAAATCAGAAGATGAAATGAAAAAGGAAATCAAACACTCATACAATCAAGAGGAAAGGAATGGAAAAAGACTCAGAAGTAGAATGGAGGAAGCAGAACAAAGAATATCAGACCTGGAAGACAACACAGAACAACTAAAAACCTCAAGTAAAGACTATAAAAAATTAAAAAATACACAAAAGTGGAACAACCAGGAACTGTGGGACACTATGAAAAGATCAAACCTCCTCATCATAGGAATAGAGGAAGGAGAAGAATCCCAGGAGAATGGTATTGATCAGATCTTCAACAAAATAATAGATGAAAACTTCCCCAAACTAAAAAAAGACAAACCAATACAAATACAAGAAGCACATAGAATGCCAAACAGACAAGATCAGAAAAGAAACACTCCATGCCATATCATAGTTAAAATGTTACACATCCAAAACAAAGACAAAATTCTGAAAGCCACAAGAGAAAAACAACAAGTTACATATAAAGGGAAACCTATCAGAATTACAACTGACTTCTCAGTGCAAACTACGAAAGCAAGAAGAACATGGAGCAAAGCATTTCAAGTGTTAAAGGACTATAGATGCCAACCCAGGTTACTATACCCAGCAAAAATGTCCATTAGAGTTGAAGGAGAGAGGAAAATATTCCAGGACATAAACAATATGAAAGAATACATGTCTGGAAAGCCAACCCTTCAGAGAATACTTGAAACAATTCAAAGGACAGAAGAAAGGAGCAACCATCCCCAGGCACCTAGAAAGAGAAATCAATAAAAGCATAACTGCAGAAGTAGAAACCTAAACCAAAAACTGCAAATGGATAATAAAGTGAAACGAAGAAACACAGACCTACCAGTTATAACCTTAAATATTAATGGACTAAACTCCCCAATCAAAAGACATAGACTAGGAAATTGGATTAGGAAACAGAACCCATCTATATGTTGTCTACAAGAAACTCATCTTACCTTCAAGGATAGCCACCACCTTAAAGTGAAAGGATGGAAAAATCATTCTAAGCAAATGGTACCAAAAAGAAAGCAGGTGTTGCTATTTTAATGTCAGACAAAATAGACTTCAAAGTAAAAGAAATCAGAAGCGACAAAAAAGGCCATTACATTTTTATCAAAGGAACAATTCACCAAGAAGATTTCACAGTTACGAATATATATGCACCAAACACTGGTGCACCAAACTCTGGTGCACCAAACTTTATAAAGACAGTTCTCCAGGACCACAAGGCACAGATTAACCCCAGTACACTCATAGTAGGGGACTTGAATACCCCACTGAGTCCTTTGGACAGGTCAACAGTACAAAGAATAAACAGAGAAACATCTGAACTGAATGATATGATACACCAAATGGATCTCACAGACATCTACCGAATATTCCACCCTAACACCAGAGAATACACTTTCTACTCAGCACCCCACAGAACAATCTCCAAAATTGACCATATACTGTGACATAGAAGAAACCTCCACAAATACAAAATGATTGAAATAATTTCATGCATTCTATCATACCATAGTGCAATAAAGCTCACTATCAACACCAGGATAAGCCCTACTAGCTACAAGAACACATGGAGAATAAACAACACACTCCTGAATAATGAATGGGTCAAGGAAGAAATAAAGAAAGAAATAAAAGCATTCCTGGAACTGAATGACGATGATAATACAACACAACAAAACCTATGGCATACTTCAAAAGCAGTCCTAAGAGGTAAGTTATAGCCCTGGGTGCCTACATTAGAAAAACAGAAAGCACAAGTGAACGACCTAACACTGCAGCTAAAAACACTTGAGAGGCAACAACAGATGAGCCCTCAGCACAACAGACAGGAAAAAATAACAAAAATCAGAGCAGAAATCAATGAAAAAGAAACAAAGAAAACAATGCAAAAAATCAATGAATCCAAAAGTTGGTTCTTTGAAAGAATAAACAAGATAGACAGACCTCTAGCCCAGTTAACCAAAAGAAAGAAGGAACAACTCCAAATCAATACAATCCATGATGAAAGGGGAAATATCACAACAGACAATGAAAAGATCCAGAAAATCATATGGAATATTACAAGAACCTATACTGTACCCAGTTTGAAAACCTAGAAGAAATGAATGAATATCTGAAATCTTGGGAATCACCAAAACTCAAGCAAGAAGAGAATCGACAGCTTAAACAGACCCATAATATATGAATAAATTGAAGATGTAATAAGAAACCTCCCAACTAAAAAAAAAAAAAAGCCCCAGCATCACTCTATTACCAAAACCAGGCAAAGATACAACCAAAAAGGGGAACTATAGACCTATCTCCCTAATGAACACAGATGTCAAAATTCTAAACAGGATACTAGCATGTCGCTTACAGACCCACATCAAGAAGATCATCCATCATGACCAAGTTGGATTCATACCAGAGATTCAGGTATGGTTCAGCATATGAAAATCAATAACTATCATCAAACACATAAATGGAATGAAAGACAAAAACCACACCATCATCTCAATTGATGCAGAAAAAGCATTTTGACAAAATCCAGCATCCCTTCTTGCTTAAAGTCCTAGAGAGAATTGCATTGGAGGGATCATTCCTCAATGTGATCAAAGGCATATACAGGAAACCCACAGCCAATATCATCCTAAATGGGGAAATGACAGAAACATTCCCTTTAAAGGTAGGAACTCGGCAAGACTGCTCCTTGTCACCACTCCTCTTCAATATAGTGCTTGAAACACTGGCTAGGGCAATAAGGCAAGAAAATGAAAATAAAGGAGTACTAATTGGAAAAGAGGAAGTCAAGCTATCACTTTTTGCTGATGATATGATTGTTTACTTAAGGGATGCTAAAATCTCTACCACGAAACTCCTAGAATTGAGTAAGAGCTTCAGTAAAGTGGCAGGATACAAAATTAACCTAGAAAATTCAGTAGCCTTTCTTTACACCAACAATATGCAACTGGAGAAGGAATTCAAAGAGACTTTCCCACTCACAATAACCTCAAAAAACAATAAAATACCTCGGAACAAACCTAACCAAGGACACCAAATATCTCTATGACAAAAATTTTAAATCTTTGAAGAAGGAAATTAAAGAAGACATCAGAAGATGGAAAAACCTCCCATGTTCATGGATAGGGAAAATTAATACAGTAAAAATGTCCATTCTACCCAAACTGTTGTATAGATTTAATGCAATCCCAATTAACTTCCCCAAGAGTTTCTTCACAGGCTTGGAAAAAAAGTCCTTAATTTCATTTGGAAAAACAAAAGACCCGGAAAAGCCAAAACAACCCTGCGTGAAAAGAGCAATACGGGTGGGCTCTCTATACCAGACTTCTAACTATACTACAGGGCTATAGTCATAAAAACAGCCTGGTACTGGCACAAAAACAGACCTGTTGAACAATGGAACAAAACTGAAGATCCAAACTTGAGCACATACAATTTCAGCAATTCCCATATTTGACAAGGGGGCCAAGAAAACACAATGGAGGAAAGACAGCATCTTCAGCAGGTGGTGTTGGCAAAACTGGATCACCACTTGTAGATGAATATATTTAAATCCCTACCTCTTGCCCTGTACAAATGTCAATTCCATATGGATTAAAGAACTCAACGTGAAACCCCAATCTCTGAAGGTGATAGATGAAAAAGTTGGCAGCAGATTATAAGACATAGGCATAGGAAAAGACTTAATAAATCAGACAGCAGCTGTGCAAGAATTAAGGTGGACAGTTGACAAATGGGACCTCATTAAACTCAAAAGCTTCTGTTCATCAAAAGAAACAATCAAGGAATTGAAGAGAAATCCCACAGAGCAGGAGGAAACCTTCACCGCAGATACATCTGACAAAGCATTGATTTCCAGAATATATAAACTACTCAAAACACAAAGGAGAAAGAAAACAAATGACCCACTCAATAGATGGAGCAAAGAGCTGAACAGAGACTTAACAATGTGGAATTAGAGATAGCTGAGAAACATCTTAAAATTTTTTCAACATCGCTAATAATTAAGGAAATGCAAATGACAACCACGTTAAAGATATCATCTCACTCTGATAAGACTGGCTAGGATACCAAGTGTTTGAGAGGTTGTGGGGAAAGGGGAACACTCATCAATTGCTGATGGGAATGTAAACTCATACAGACACTATGAAAAACAGTGTGGAGAACCCTTGGAAGACTTGGAATGAACTTACCACCTGACCGAGCCATACCACTTCTGGGTATGTACCCATAAAACTCATCTTACCGCAGAGATACATGCACAGCCACATTTATTGTGGCTCTCTTCACAATAGCAAGGAGGTGGAACCAACGCAAGTGCCCCTCAACTGATGAGTGGACAGAGAAAATGTGGTACATCTACACAATGGAGTTCTATGCAGTGGTAATGAAAGATGACATCATGAGCTTTTCAGGTAAATGGCTGGAGCTAGAAGATATCATGCCGAATGAAGTAGCACAGTCCCAGAAAAGCAAATGATATATGGTATCCCTCATCTGTGGATGCTAACACCAATTACATAAGTGTATGGCAGACTGAGCAATGTCTATGTGGTCTGAAAACAACTGTGCTATTATATTGTGAATCCCTTAAAAAATAATAAAAAAAATGAAAATAATGGAAAAATATGAAGACTGCTAGCCAAAAAAAAAAAAAACAAAAAAAAAAAAAGGAATTCACTAATTTTTTTTTTTTTTGAATTTTAGGTGTTTGAAAAATCTTTACAATTTCTCTTTTTCCTTCTTAGGAAAAAAAGGAATNTTACCCAGTTTGAAAACTAGAAGAAAGTGAATGATGAATACTTCGGAAATCTTGGGAATCACCAAAACTCAAGCAAGAAGAGAATCGACAGCTTAAACAGACCCATAATATATAATAAAGAAAGGTAAATAAAAACCTAAACACAACTGATCAAAAAAAAAAAAAAAGCCCCAGCATCACTCTATTACCCAATAACCACGAATAGGAAAAGATACAACCAAAGAAAGGGGAACTATAACCCATTCCTCTAAATGAACACAGATGAAATATCTAATAAGATACCACATTTTTGTTGATCAGATCCACATCAAAGAAATCATCCAACATGGACCCAAGTTGGATTCATACCAGAATTAGAGATGGCTCAAGCAATATGAAAAATCAGTAACTATAACATGCAAACACATTAGATGGAATGAAGAAGGAACAAAAACCAACACCATCATCTCAATTGATGCATGAAAAAGCAGTTTGACAAAAATCCAGCATCCCTTACTCTTGCTTAACAGTCCTAGGAAGAGAATTGCATTGGAGTGGATCATTCCTGTCCTCAATTGATGCACAAGGCAATATAGCAGGGAAAACCCACAGCCAAATAATCAGTCCTAAATGGGAAACTGACAGAGAAAACATTCCCTTTAAAGGTAGGAACTCGGCAAGACTGCTATCCTTTTCACCACGATCCTCTTTCAATAAAGTTCCTATGTGAAAGACCTATGGTCTAGGACAATAAGGCAAGAGAACAATGAGAAATTAAAGGAGTACTAATTGGGAAAAGAGGAAGTACAAGCTATACACTTTTTTGCTGATTGACTATGATATTGGTTTACTAATAAGTGGATGCTAAAATCTCTACCACGAAACTCCTAGAATTGAGTAAGAGCTTCAGTAAAGGGGCAGGATACAAAATTAACCTAGAAAAATTCAAGTAGCCCTTCTTTACACCAACAATATGGCAACTGGAAGGATAATACAAAGAGACCTCTCCCACTCACAATAAACCATCAACAAAAACAAAACAATACCTCGGAACAAAACCTAACAAGGACACCAAAATATCTCTATTGACAAACAAATTTTAAAATCTTTGAGAAGGAAATTAAAGAGACATCAGAAAGAAGAAACCCATGTCTCATGGATAGGGAAAATTAATAAGTAAAAAATGTCCATTCTTACCCAAAACTGTTGTATAGATTTAATGCAATCCCAATATATGACAACTTCCCCAAGAAGTCTATCTTTTCACAGGCTGGAATAAAAAGTCCTTAATTTCATTATGGAAAAACAAAAGATCCCGATAATAGCCAAAGCAACCAGCTTGAAAAAGAGCAAATTACGTGGTCGGGCTTCTGTATCACACAGACTTTTCTAACTATACTACAGGGCTATAGTCATAAAAACAGCCTGTGGTACTGGCAACAAAAAACAGACTCTGTAACAATAGGAGACAAAACTGAAGATTCCAAACTTGGCACAATACAAACGGTTTTCAGCAATTCCCGCAAATAGTTATGAAAGGGCGGCGCAAGAAAACACCATGAGTAAAGTAGCAGCATCTGTCAGCAAGGTGTTGTGTATGTGGCAAACTAGGAATCACACCCGGAGCTGGTGTGACATGAATATATTATAAATCCGCTACCTTAATCTTTGCCCTGTACAACAAAGTTGCAATTCACATATGGAATTAACAAGAGGGCACGCAGAAAAAATTGCAACGTGAAACCCCCCCAAATTGCTGAAGGTGTCGATAGAATGAAAAAACGTTGGGCATCAGCGATTAGTTAAAGTAACATAGGCATAGGAGAAAAGACCTAATAAAGTGCAGACAGTCACTTGGCCAAGATCGTTAAGCGAGTGGACAGTTCAATGACCGGACCTAATGGCGAGCCTCATTAAACTACGAAAAGCTTCGTTAATCAAAAGAAACAATCAAGGGAAATTGAAAGAAACCGCAAAGCAGCAAAACTCACGCAAACACTTTCTATACATAAATTACTATTTCCAAATACATAAATAATACATATAAAAAACAAAAAAAAAAAAGAAAAACAAATGACCGCTCAATAGATGGAGCAAAGAAACTGAAACAGAGACTTAACAATGTGGAATTAGGAGAATGCTAGAAACACTTAAAATTTTTTCAACATACGCTATAATTAAGGGAATGCAATGACAACCCACGTTAAAGATATCGATACTCACAGTCATGATAAACTGGACCTAGATGATACGCAAGTGCTTTGGAGAGTTGTAGGGGAAAGGGGAACACCTCACTCAACAATTGCTGAGATGATGGAAGAAATGTAAACTCATACAGCACACTTAGAAAAACAGTGTGGAGAAAACCCTTGGAAGACTTGGGAATGGAACTTACCACCTGAACCGAGCAGGCCCCAGTACCACTGTCTGGGTATGAACCACATAAAAACTCATCTTACCGCCACGAAGATAACATGCACAGCCAACATTTAATTGTGGCTCTCTTCACAATAGCAAAGAACAACGGAGGTGGAACCTAACGCCAATGCCCCTCAACGTCGATGAGTGGACAGAGAAAACTGTTGGTACATATACACAATGGGAGTTCTATCGTGGTAATGAAAGATGACATTCAATGAGCTTTTCCAGGTAAATGGCTGAGCTAGGAACGATATCATGGCGAATGAAGTAGCACAGTCCCAAGAAAAAAATACAATGGATCCTCATCTGTGGGGCTAACACCAATTACATAAGTGTAAATATTGCAGACGAGGCAAATGTCTTAGGTGGTTTGCCGAAAACAGCTGTGCTCTATTATATGTGTGAATCCTTAAAAAAAATAAAAAAAATAGGAAAAAAGGGAAAAATATAAGACGGCTAGCCCAAAAAAAAAACAAAAAAAAAAAAAAAAAAAAAAAAGAAAATAGGAATTCACTAATTTTTTTTTTTTCTGAATCTGATGTGTTTGAAAGATCTTTACAATTTCAGTTTTGCCTTCTTAGGAAAAAATGGTATTACCATGGTACAAATTTTATTCAATAATAGCCAATGCCCTTGATTTACTAATGAAAACTAGAAAGCCAGAAGGATTAATGTCTATCCTAGGAGACCCCTCCAGATTTAAGGAGTTCGGTGCATATTCTCTGGGGCCACTCTGACAAAACTAATATGGGTCATTATGGACTTTACTTCATTTCATGTATAATAGAGTTATACTGTAGTGATCTGAAAAACTCCATTTTGAACAAAGAAACCATTTAAGTTTATTTTACTCTTATCTCAAGGTTGCATGGCAAACTCCAGGCACCCCTTTCTTTCCAATTGACCAGCTGCAAGTACAGCCTTCAAACACAAACATAATTAACTGCTGACATTTTGCTTCTGCAACTTGCTTATCCTGCTTAAAGGCACCCTGACATTTTCTAAGTGGACCAAAATTGCAAGACAGCTTTGCTCTGTTGACCTCTCCTTTAAAAGGTTCTCTCTTAGACTCATTTGGGGCTGTAGTCAGATTGGCAAGACTGATGTTGGACAGACAATCATAATGGGACACTGAGACCATTTGTCAGCAGTACTGTGGTTTTGTTTGTTTTTAATAAATTTGAACAATTAATATTTGCTTTAGCTCTGGGGTCTTTCCTGGTTTTCTAAAGGTTCCATGACAATATAAACTTGAGTAATAAGTTTGTTGGCTTGACTAGCAGAGAAATTGGTGTTAAAGCAATAAAATTAGGGTGTCTTATAGCTAGAAGCATGGCACTGATGTTACTTATTGCTCTTGCAGTATACTTGGATTTGGTATCCTACCACCCACATCAACTCAAATTGGCTGTAATGCCAATTTGAGGAAATCTCATGCCATCTTCTGGCCACTTGGTGTATCTGTATGCATGTACTTGGTACACACAAAGTCATGCAGGCACACACAATAAATAACTAAATCTGAAAATGTGCTGTCTCAGATAAAATATAAACAAATGAACAAAAAAGTAACCTTTCAACAGAATAGCACATAAGAGTTTTTTTTAAAGAAAGAATGAGGGGCTGGAGAGATGGCTCAGTGGTTAATAGCGCCGAATGCTCTTGCAGAGAACCAAGGTTTGGTTCCTAGCACCCACATGGAAGCTATTAACCGTCTTTAACTCCAGTTCCAGGGGAATCTGATGCCCTCTTCTGACCTCTGCGGCATTGCATGACACGGGTGCACCAACCTACTTGCAGATAGTACACTCATACACATAAAAAGTAATAAAAAATTAAAAAAAAGAAAAAAATGAATTTTTTTTCCTCTTTTCACACTGCAATAAAATTATATACTTTTTAAAATTAATACACTGTAAATATTTTAGTAATAGGAGTTAAATTTATAAAATTATTTATATTGTATTTACTTACATATTTCTTGGTACTATAAATACATTACATGTATATAATTGTTTTTGTCTATATGTCCTGGCTTATTATTCCTAAGGCATTCATTATTTCCTAAGAAAAATGAATAATACTGGGACATCTTAGGGCTCAAAATCAGGCCCCAAATAAGCAACTCTGGGTTTCAGCCCTACACTTTTACCTACTTCTTGTTTTTTTTTCCTAAGGTAAACCATAAGAACTAAAATTTCTCTTCCCCAAAATAGCCTAAATATATATTCCAACCTTCTGTCACTTCTGTTATGAAGAGGCTAAAGGTCATTCTCTAACCTACTGCTGTAGTTTAGAACCTTGACAATTTGCCAAGGCCCAGGTGTGGAAAGTTTGGTTCCCATGGAGTCTTAATGAGAGGTCTTAGAACTTTTAAGAGCAGGGATCTTGTTAGAGGAAGTGAGGTTATGGAGATGTATCCCAATAATGACAGGAAGTAGATAGGTTTTTCTCATATGAGTACTCACATCAGGCTGTGCTGTGCTGACTGCAACAAACAAAAGGCAACAGGGCCAGATCATCATCGCAAAAACCATGAGCCAATGCAAACCTTTTTTCTCATTGTAACCTGATTTTGCCAGGTAATCTTATTACAGTGATCAGAAGCTGAATACCATATTGAATGCACTGGATGTCCTCCCTTGGACTAGCCGAATTAGACTGTACTTCTTTTGCTCAGTCATAGCCGACCATATTTCACAGATGCCTACACAATACCATAAAGGCCCAAAAGCCAGGGTTTGGAGAGCTTCCACATGGCTTGATGTGTGGACATGCAAGTTTCCTGAGGCTGCTATAGCCAGATCCACTCTCTTTCCTCCATATGTTTTATCAGTATCCTTCATGTAATAAAGTATCCTTTTATTTTATTGTTTTTTAATATTTCTTTTTTTTTAAGGATTGAAGTCTTTTTTGGGGGAGGTTGTCTCTTTTTTTAATTTTATTTATTTCTGTATGTGTGTGAATGTACTGTCTGCATGTAGGTTTGTGCACCCGTGTCATGCAATGCCGTGGAGGTCAGAAGAGGGTCTTGGATTCCCCTGGAACTGGAGTTCTGGAATTGGAGTTACAGTCGGTTCTCAGCCGCCATGTGGGTGCTGGGGATTGAACCCGGGTCCTCTGCAAGAGCAGTCGGTGCTCTTAATCACTAGGCTATCTCTCCAGCCCCAAAGTATCCTTTTAATAAAATTTAATATCAGTATCCTTTGTAAGAAAGCAATGAATGTGAAGAAGCACTTAGCCCAATTCTGTGGCAGGCATGATGAAATTAAACTAACCTGAAAGAAAAGATTTTAGGACCCTTTATTTAAAGCAGGTGGGTGGAAAACTGTGCCTAAACTCCACAGGTTTAGAAGAGGTGTGGTTTGGGGGCTGAGCTTGCAATTTGGGGCATTTGCTACTGTCTCAAGAAAGAGAGGGACTATTCTAGATTGCTTTCCTGTTGCTGTGATAAATACCATCACCAAAACCAAGTCTTTGCTTCATCTTACAACACTCAAGTCATAATCCAACACTGAAGGAAGCCAGGGCAGGAGCTACATACGTAGGAACATGGATGAAGAAACCAAAGCAGAGACCTTAGAAAAACATCCATCACCTATTGACTTGCTCCCCTGGCTTGCTCAGTTACTTTTCTCTTTTTAATATTTTATTTATTATTGTTATTTTATGTGTATGACTGTAGTGTCTGCATGTGTGTACATGCATCCATGTCCTGCAATGCCTTCGAAGGTCAGAAAAGGGTGTAAGCTTCCCCTGCAGCTAGAGTTTTAGACAGTTGTTAGGCAACATGTGGGTACTGGGAATTGCACCTAGGTCATCTGAAAGAGCAGCCAGTACTCTTAACTAACTGAGCCATTTCTAGCCCCAATTACTTTTATTATACAGCTCCAGCCTACTTGCCTAGGTATGTCACCCCCCCCCCACAGTGGTTTGGATGCTCTTTCATCAATTAGCAATTTAAAAATGTCTCATAGACTTGTCCACAGGCCAGTCTGATGGAGAAAATTTCTCAACTGAGGTTCCTTCTTACCAGATTACTCTCTAATCTGTGTGAAGTTGACAAAAACTAACCAACAGAGTGTAAGACCTGAATTGTTTTATAGGATAGTAGGTTGACACTATCTACTGTGAAATCATTTTCTTGCTTGGTGTGTGGAGATAAATAATTCACACATTTGATGTCAGAATTGATTAGTCAGGTTTTTTTCTTTAAATATATATATATATATATTATTATATATATTGTACAAGATTATCAAATCTAGACCCATGTTCCCCACCCTATGCCCCCAACCCACCAGAGCTCATGTATTCTGCCAAACATGCTTTTCATCTCTTTCTCAGTCTTTCTCAAAATTCTCCATGTGGAAGTTGACTGTTTTGAACAGAAGTTCACTGTTTCAGTCAGTTCTTTGATGAAGTCCTTTCTGTTGTTGTTGTTTTGTTGTTGTTGTTTCCAATATGCATCAATCCCAACTACTTGGACAAGAGCTCAAGGGGCCGTCATCTTTCTTTACCACTGCATAGAACTTCATTGTGTAGATGTACCACATTTTCTCTATCCACTGGTCAGTTGAGGGGCATTTGGGTTGGTTCCAGCTCCTTGCTATTGTGAAGAGAGCTGTGCTTCAGGTGGTCTTGGGAGATCTCCCAATTAGTGAGTTTTTATTGTTCTTTCCTATACCCACAAAACACTGAATATCAAAATAAATAAATGATATAGTAGGGTCATTTGGGGAGTAGAGTGTAGACTTAGACCTGCCAAGAGTATGTAAAGAGCTTACAAATACATAGTTATGAAAATTTTCAGAAATTGCGAGTTCTCCTGACAGCTGAGAAGCGAATGTAGAATTTTCAAATTGATGGGGTCATTTTCAACCTCAGTTTTGTAGACAGATGTGTCATCATGTGCAGGGCAAAGGTTTCAATTGCATCCTTAGTGATGGTGTCACTTCCAGGCACTGCAGCTACACATTACCATAGATCTGGTAACTCAACATCATTTGATGATCTTACATTTCTGGACAGAGTCTGACACAGGTTGTACATTGACTAAAGTAAATGTGTTGGCAGAGCTGTGTCTCCTCTGGAAGTTCAAAATGTCTTTATATTTTCGACCTGTTATTCCTGTTTCCATGTCCCTTCACCCGTATTCAAATAGAGCCATATGAAGGGGACACTTTCTAATGCTGTATTATCACTCTGAGGTCCTGTGTCTTCCTCTTCTGTTTGGAATGGTCTTTGTCAGCCAATTTCCTCCTAAGCCATATCATCCAAGTCAGAGAGCTTGTTGATTCCATCTATAACCGTAATTCCTCTTTGCCATAGAGTCCAGAAAGTACAGTGGGATCATTAATTTGCCTACTGCAGCACCAGAGTATGTTCTCCAATTAAATATTCATAAGCGTGACAATTTTAACATTTGGAATCCACATCCTCTCAGATGTAAGTGGGACTCATTGCTAATGATTTGGCTCTCTTGCTTAAAGTAAAATCAATTTATTATGTATCATCTATATCTATCTATCTATCTATCTATCTATCTATCTATCTATCTATCTATCTATCAATCATATTTATATACTTTTATACCTATCTACCTATCATGTATCACTCATGTATTTACAATTTATCAACCTGTCATTATCTATCTATCTATCTATCTATCTATCTATCTATCTATCTCTGCCTATTTATCTACCTATTATCTATCTATCTATCTATCTATTATCTATCTATCTATCTATCTATCTATCATCTATCTATCTACCATTTATGTCTCTATAACTATCAATTATCTATCTATCATCTATCTATATCTATCTATCTATCTATCTATCATTTTTCTATCTAGCTATAATCTATATACTTTGTATCTATGGATCATGTATCTATTTTTCTACCAATCAACCTATCTCTCAATCTGTCTTCTCTTTTTCCACCCATTTCTCATCTATCTGTCCTTCCTTGTGTTCTTATATACACATATATAGCTGTAGATTTATAGATTTAAATTTTTTTATTTGATTTATTATTATTGTATATGATCTGTGTGTAAGAGAAGGCATGCATGTGCCACAGAGTGTGCACACGTAGGTCATAGGACTCCTTTCTTCTAGGAGCCAGTTCTCCTCTTCCACTGTGGATTTCAAGGATTGACCTCAAATGCATCCAGCTTGCTTGCAGAGAAAGTACCTTTATCTGCTAAGCCATCACACTGGACCTCGAAAATGTTACATATCTATTTAAAGCTCATTTGAGAGTTTGTGCAATTAATTATCCCAAGTTAGCTCTAGCTCTACCATAGTCATCTGTGACTGCTCATTTCTCGCCTTCATTCTTCACTGTCTACTGGAAACTTAACAAGTTTGGGCCATCTGTTAAGAAACACTGTCTTGGTATGGCTTCCATCTTTCTTCCTCATCATGCTGGACAGCTCCAGCAATTCTGGGAAGGCTCACTGGCCAGCCTCCATCTGGCTCACTTCTGTCACTTGCCAACATTTATTTTCATTCCAAATCATTTCTATATAGAAATAAACTGTTTACAATTCTGAACATTGATCACTTCTTCTCTAATTCAAATACAATCTGTTCCATTCAGTGTCTGGACTCAAATCTTGTTTACAATAGCTGATACATAGGAAATTTTCAGTTTTCTTGGATGAGAGCCATTCAATATTTTCCTCTTCCATCTCTGGGCTGGACTCTGCTCTCTGTTTTAGTTTCCAGTACTGGGAATTGAACTTGTACCCTTCTGTGTGCCAGACAGGAACTCACCCACAGTTTCTCCAACAAAATAATTTTTTTAATATATTGCTTTTTAGGGGCTGGAGAGATGGCCCAGCAGTTAAAAGCACTGACTGCTCTTGCAGAGGACCTGGGTTCGATCCACAGCACCCACATGGAGGTTAAAAACCATCTTTAACTCCAGTTCCAGGAGAATGCAACACCCTCTTCTGACCTCCGAAGCATTGCATGACACGGGTGCACAAACCTACATGCAGACAGTACGTTCATACACTATATATATATATATGTAATATTTATCCCTTAAGTCTCAGGGAACTATGCATGGGGGCATCTCTTGAAATGTCCTCCAAATGTGAGTCACCAGTCTTCCTGTGCAGGGAGGTCTTGGAGATCCACTAATGGGACTTTAGCCAGTGTCCAGCCTACAAAGAAGAAAGTCTGCTCATGCTTCAAAAAGAGAAGCCTGGTCTAGCAAGACCCAACTGTGTCCTCGAGTGGATGGAACTGGTGACTGAAAAGCCAAAAGGAGCCAGGGGCTCCCCCCAAAAAAAGAAAAACCTGAGTGACCCTGAGGATCAGATCCTCAACTGACTTTGAGAAAACAAAAACCTTGGTTAATCTGGGCTAACTGTGAGGACTTAAGCATCCAAAAGGAAAGTATAACCAGAAATAAATTACCAATAAGGTCTGAAAAATTGTACTTCAGATATAAAACTTGAGAATCCTCCAAACCTTCAGTGCCTGATGGGGAATACTGAGATATCCAGATGGTGGACTGAGCAGCTACTGGGATTTTGGCCTCTTCAGAGTGTAGACTGCTGTTGTTGGACTACGCAGGCTGTGTCATGGAGGCCAATGCAGGAAGATCAAGACAGGACACACACTTGCTGGACCTCATTTGGGTGACCATGTTGGGGGGGACCCCAGTGTGGAACATGGAGGAGGCAGGATTGATAGTTATTTGGGCTTGCCAAGGAGGAAACTTCAAGCACTTCCTTGGGGAAAACATGACATCTTTTAGCAAAAAGAAAGAAAGAAAGTAAGTAAATCCTCCAACTCAGGTGATATGTGTGTATATATATATATGCAATACAAGTTGGAGAAAAAAATTGGAATTTCCATGTTAAAGTATCACTGTATTTTGATGCTTTTTTGGTATCACACGTTTCATTTATGTTACTTTGATGCTATGTGTACTCTAAATTTCAAATTCAAAAAAAGAAAGAAAAATAAAATATAGAAAAATATATTCCTTTTATATTTTAATTGTGTGTGTGTGTCTGTGTGTGTGTGTGTGTGTGTGTCTGTGTGTCTGTGTGTCTGTGAGTGTATGCCATGTCTCTGAGGATGCCCAGAGGCCAGAGAGGGTATTGGATCCCCCAGAACTGGAGTTACAGGTGGTGATAAGCCGCTGAACCTGGATGATAGGACTGACTGAAATTGGGTCCTCTGCAAGAGCAGCAAGCACTCAAGTGTTGAATTGTCTCTTCAGCCTGAACCATCAAAATTTTTTAATTAATAGTCTCTGTATATTTATAATGTGTTGTACAAGATATCAGGTTGAATGATAATAGTAATATTGTTAATAATATTAATGACAGACAAATAATGCTTAATGTTTATCATGGTTTAAAAATGTGTTCAATGGTGCAATGGTGATTGCTTTAAGTACATCAACATTTAATCCCTGTAATACTTTATGTAGCAGGTCCTTTTCTTATTTTATAGATAGCAGACAGAAAAGGAATCTAACTACATTTTTCAACTCTGATGCAACTAGGATGTTTCCTTGCAGAGAAAAATTGAATGTCAGAACCAGTGAGAATAAAGCAAAGTTGAAGATCGTTCATAACTTTCCAGAGCACTGTCAGTACTAGTATCCTGAAATCCTCTCTAGCTTATAAATATTAGACAGTTGGGAACTGTGAAACCAGAGCGCAGGTGTGCCTTTGCGACATGGAATCAATCTTCATAAACAACAGAATCTGGGATCAATCCTGATGATTTTTCTACTTTGCCTATCAAAATGCACCTTTTGGTGGTTGGAGAGATACTCAGAGGTTAAGATCACTTGCTGTAATTGTAGAGTCTCTGAGTTTAAATCCCTGCCCCTATATGGCTACTCACAACCATCTGTAAGCCAGGCTTCTTAGGGCTCTGACATGCTGTTCTGACCTCTGCTGGCATTGCACATATAATACACATACATACATGCAGGCAAACACTCATATACGTAAAAGAAACAATAAATATTTTTTAAAATCAAGACTCTACAGCTAGAGTTGAGAAATGAGAAGTTTTTCTCCACAAATGCCATAGACTCTCCATTTTCTCCTCCAACATCTGCCTAAGCAGACATTGTCATGGTGTGGATTTTGTCAGATCATATATAAACTGTGTACAATAAGACATAAATAATGAATCTTTAAGAAAATGCATTTTTCCCGGGCATGGTGGCGCATGCCTTTAATTCCAGCACTCAGCAGGCAGAGGCAGGCAGATCTCTTTGAGTTCAAGGCCAGCCTGGTCTACAGAGTGAGTTCCAGGCCAGCTGGGGCTACTGTCAAGGAGACCCTGTCANCTGTATATCCCAAATCTAATTGGCTATTGGCTCTCCCCTTGGAGAAATAACCCATGGCTGATGCCACAAGCTTACATCCTCTACAGGTTAGGAGATGTTATAAGCCACAGTAAGACCCTGTCATATTTAACAGGGGGGAAAATTGTAATTCATGGATTAACATATCCAAACATGTGTCTATGCTAAAGTAACCTACCATAACTATTAGTGCTGCTTAAATACCTATATATCTAATTGCTTGTTCTTCATTAGTAGGATCGAAAGGTTATTCCTGGACAAACTGTCAGCCCATGAAAGGAAACAGCCAGAATTGACCAGAGTCCAAGTCAACAGCTCCAGAGAGAGTGGACTGTTTTACCTCTCATCCACCTGTGCCCCTTTTCTAAGCCTAGGGAACAATCTGCGGAAGAGGGGGCGTGGTAGAATGTAAGGGCTGCGATTGGGGTGAATGGTGAAACTACAGCAATGTAGTCTGTACACTCATTTGATCAACTTGATTGAACATACAACCCCTTAGCCCCCACTGGATGGTGGGGCTGTGGGGGTTTGGGCACAACAGCCTACAAATTGGTTTCATATGCAGGATGCTTGTACTCATGGATCATCACTTATAGCTAAAAAATGAAAACAAAACCTGAGAGAAAGATGCAGGACAGTTATGGCAAAATGCATGATCTGGGATGGGGTGGGGGTAGGGGGGAAGGGAAAGGGGAATATGCCTGAACTGAGTTGGAAAATGATGTATGAAATGCACCAAGCATCAATAAAAAAAAGAAAGTAATATAACAGTAAAAAAAAAATAAAAGGAATAGAAACAAAAGGGAAAGGAGAAAGAAAGGCACAGTAAAAGAAAGCTGTAATCTCAGATGCTTATGACAGTGAAGTTATTTTTTTTTAAATCACATCATGTCTTTAACTCAGAGACTTTCATACCTCCTGTATCTATTTCACAAGGAGAAAGCTATGCTGGTCAGATGTAGAGAGGCTGGATTCATATATACCGAAGAGTCACATGGGAGGAATATGGACATGATGATATTCAATGGTCTTTAATGTCAACTTGACACATTTGAAAATCCCCTGGAAATGGAATCTCAGTGACAGTCTATCCACATCAGGCTGGTCTGTAGCCATGTGTGGGGGGGGGATGATTATCCTGATTCTGTTAACTGAAGTATGGAGAACATCTTTCTGTGGGTGGCCCCATGTTTCAGCTTTGGACACCCCAGGAAAAAATTATATTTATTCCCTAATTTGCTTTATTGAAGTTATCTGTAGCATACAAATGTTATCAGTTGGGCAAATTGCACAACATTTCCCCAAAAAGAATCATTTTTTTTTTCAGATATGCACTTTAAAACCGAATATAATTTAATAAAATGAAACAAATTGTTATATCTTGAGAGAAAGCATACCTTTTTTAATCCCTTTTTGTTTGAAAATTGTGTAAGGCTTTAATTGCACTGCTTATAAGTCCAGCTACTCTGTAGGCTGTGACAAGAGGATCAAAAGTTTAAGGCCAGGCTAGCCTACAGACCCGGACAACTTAATGCGTGCTATTTTAAAATAATACGTGTCCTGGAGCTACAATTCTCTGGTAGAGTGATCAATAAGTTCTTAAGTTCAGTTTCCAGCACTGAAAAAAATACATAAAATAATATATAAGGTAGTTGTGGTGATAGGAACAGGGGAGGAAATTGGCTAGGCAGTTTAAAGACCCAAACAGAAAAATGACCAGTTTCTTTCTCAGCTGAGAACTGGAAACTCCCTTGGATCTATCTGTAAACTTGTTCCTACCTGTGTTAGTCAGGGTTCTCTAAAAAAACAGAAGCAACAGGATGAATATATAACTATATACAATTTATTGATTTGCTCACGTGACAGAGTTCAAGTAGTCCAACAGTAGCCGTGCCGAACTGGAGAGGCTGAGAATCCAGGGAACTGCTCAGTCCGCAAGGCTGGATGTCTCAGTAGTCCCAATCTGGTGCTGAAGGCCCGGAGGATTCAAAGAGATCTGCCGATCTCAGTACACGCTGGGATCCGAAGGGTTGATCACAGCAGCAAGACAAACTCACTCAGTGAGAGAGAGGCAAGCTGCAGGAAAAAAGGGACCAGCTCCCTCTGTCGTGGCCCTTTATACTGCCTGCTGGCAGAAGGTAACGCCCACATTTGGGGTGGGCCATCCGGGTTGAGGTGGTCCAATCCGGAGATCCTTTTCTCTTATTTGTTCCTTCGTCCAGTCAAGTTGACACCCAGGATTAACCATCACACTACCCAAGAATAGTGATGCCAGAAATATCTATCCAAAGCTGTCTCCATTTCCACCATAGCAAGATGTTGGGTATGCCAAGAAAGGGGGGGGGGTGTCTGTTGTTTTTTGTTTTTTGTTTTTCTTACCTCTTTTTCCTGGAGTAATGCCCTGTTCCTGGAAGACATCCTCAGGATGTCACCAACACCTAGGGAGATTTGGACACCTGGAATGAGGACTGGAATGACCAGCTCATCTCCCTCTCTCCTCTTCCCTTCTCTAAATCCTTAGGAACTCCTGAGTAATGATACTCAGTGGAATTCCATTCCCTGGTACCCCTCCTGTTTCCAGGAGCTCCGCTTTCTCTAATCTAAACTCTTTCTAAAAACTCAACTTTTGTGGTCCATTCATTTCATTCTTTGAAATTGTTAAACAAGAACCCAAAAGCTTCTGTCTTAAGGTGGCCTTGGCGGTGGCCATTAAGTTTCTGGGATCCTAGCCTCTGAAGCTATACACAACAGAATGAAGAAAGGCTCTGTCACCCTCAAAGCCACCTCAACATTCTTGTATCAGTGTGATGTGCTTTCCAAGTTTGTCAACAACAAAATAATCTGAATTTATTTATCACTAAGACCACATGTCTATTAACCAGTAATGGTGAGGGTATTTTTCTTTTATATATTAATGTAAAACAGTTGATTAACATATTAAGACTGAGTGGCTGAATTGAGATTATAGGTGATCATTCGTTGAATGTGATTATATGTGATCAATTGGACATTTAAATGACAATTCACCAAATGTTTGACTATAGACTATTTTAAAATTATTTTTCCTACATGTAAATAGTGGTTAGCAGGATTCAAGTATTAAGCTTCCTTTGTAGAGTACTTACAGAACATGCCTGATACCCAGAATTTCTTCTCCAGTACCATATCAAGGAATGGTGGTACATACATCTAATCTCAGTACCTGGGTGGTGGAGGCAGAATGATCAAAAGTTAAAAAGTTCAGAGTCATCCTTGGCTACAGAGTAAATATAGAGCAGACTAAGCTTCATGAGATCCTGTATCTATCTGTCTGTTTGTCTTTCTGTGTGTGGTGATTGGTAAAATGACTTATCTATAGGGGAAATGGAAGATGAAAGCTGGGAAATAGAGGAAAGAGACCCGCCAGGGTTCAGGAAGTTCAAACCAGTTTAAGCCTGGGAGATTGGCTTTAAGGTTGCTTCCACTATTACTAGAAAACATAATTCATTATTCTTGTACTGGTGTTTCCAAGAGAAGTGGAGAAAAATAACCTTTTTCCTGGTAGGGACTTTAAAACAGAGTATCATGTAGTAAAATTAAATGATAAGTAGTGTCCCACTTGCTTCCAAACACTAAAACCCAAATCAACTTTCTTCTGGGTCCATATAATCAGGTACTTAGAACAAGGAATAAAAAGACTGTGCAGAAATTCCTCTCCCATTATTTAGGTCTTGTAAACAACAACAAAGAAGTATATGCACATAAAATTTGTGGGCTATTACTTCCTGCATTTAGAAAGGATGCATTCTAACTCCCAGGAAGTGGAAAGAAGGAAATTACATTTAAGTAGGGGTTGGGAATGGGGATGATGTAATGGGACTGAGACCCCCCACCAGGAGGAAGTGAATAGATCCAAATTCAGACAAAGGACTACACCCTGTGCTTTTGGAGTTGAATAATTTAACCACATGCCTAATTGGAGTTACCACTGTTTGTTGTTACTTTAGGTTTGGCCCAGTCTCAAGTGAGGACTGGGTAAAAGTTCTTGACTACAAAAAGGCCAATATTATAATCAGTAGATGTGATTTTATGCTCAGAGGAGTTTCCCTGTGGAATGGGAGAACATTTCTATTTCACTATTCTATTTCACTATTTAGGAGCTTGAAATAGTGATAGCACTACCTGAGCCACTTGAAGAATTTTGGGGAAAAAAATCTTGATATAAGGTGTTAATAACAGTTGAGTCCATCTTTGAGGACTTCTTGGGTTCTTAAATTTTTACAAAGAATTCATAAAAAGCAAACACTGGATTGGAAGAACTCAAAGTGACCTGGATAATCCAGAGAGATGCACTTGGCTGTCCACACTCACTTTTCCAATAAACAGACACACAGTTCTAAACTTTTTTTATTTACTCCTATTGGAAATATTGAAATTGGAGGAATTTTTTTCCTAAAAGGTGTCATCTTTTCCTTAAGGGAGTGCTTGAAGATTCCTCCTTGGCAACCCCAAACAACCATCAATCCTGTACTTTTGCTCCACATTGGGGTCTTTCCATCCATGGTCCCCAGTTCAAGTGATATGTATGTATGTATGTATGTATGTGTATTAGTCACTTTTCTGTTGCTGTGATAAAACACCAGACCAAGGAACTTATAAAAGGAAGAGTTTATTTGAGCTTACGATTGGCGGTTCCAGGGAATTAGTCCATTGTGGCGGGAGGCATGGTGGCTGGATCCAGAGCAGCAAACAGAGGGTCACATATCGCAAAGAGCACAGGAAGCAGAGAGGAGCAACTGTAGAGCACAAGGCTTGTTAAGCTCACTAAGCCCGCCCCCAGTGACACACTTCCCCCAGCATGGCCACACCTTCTAAGACCTCCAGAAACAGCACCACCAACTGGAGACAAATGTCTGAATACCTAGAGCCTATGGGGGACACTCATTCAAACCACCACATTCCACTCCCTGGCCCCCATAGGCTCCTGACCATATAAAATGCAAAACGCATTTAGTCCAACCTTAAAAGTCCCCATAGTCTTTACCAGTTTCAATGTCATTCAAAAGTCCACAGTCCAAAGTCTCTTCTGAGACTCAGGCCAATCTCTTAACTGTAAGCTCCTGTAAAATCAAAAGGCAAATTACATACTCCCAATGTACAGTGGAACCGAATACACATTCCCATTCCAAAAGGGAGGAATAGAGGCATAGTGAGGAAATACTGGACCAAAACAAGACCGAAAACCAGCAGGGCAAACGCCAAGTCCATGTAACTCCAATGCAGACTTCTGGGACTTGACTCCAAAGGGCTTACACGGCTCAGCTCTTCCAGCTTTGCTTTGCAACATACATCTCTTTCTTAGGCTGGTACCACTCCCTGTTTGCAGCTCTCCTTGGAAATATTCACAGGTCTGGCATCTTGAAAGTCTTCTTGGGGTCTCCGCTGCCAACCAGGCTTCAACTCACAGCTTCACGCAGTGGCCTATCACGGCCTTCTTTATTCAGGGACACCCCTGCTTTACTCTTCCTGGCCTCTTTGGCTCTCTGAAACCGTGGAGGAAGAGCTGATGACCCCTTCACTCTTGCAAACTTCATGTCTCTAAAGCCAGCACCACGTGAATGAAATTGCAAATCTGGCTGCAAGTTTCGGGCCAGACCCTGGCCCATTTCAACCACATTTGTAACTTTTCTCTGCCCTGGACTTGCTGGAGGATTAGCTGGGTGTGGTCTTGCCCTGAAGGTACTGATTCTTTTGTTTACTTGTAAATCTCGAAGCCCTTCTCTTAATCATTTAAACTCCTTATCAAAAGGAAATCTCCTTCACAAGCCTTGGCCCCACCTTTAATCTCCTAGTGCAGTTTTCAGATCCAACCTCTCCTTCACATGCCTTGGCCCCACCTTTAACTTCCCTAGTGCAGTTATCAGAGCCAAACTGTACATTTGCATTTCTTTCTGCTCCATGCTCTTTTTCACTGTAGATTCAAGAATATTCACCATTAAAAGCCACGCCACCATTTCTACATTAGGCTGTCTTGAAATATCCTCCCAAAGACATCAGCGTCCACCTGCTTTTCAACTTAGCAATCAGGCAAGCAACCGGGCTGTGGGCAAACTGCTGCCTACTCTTTATCAAAATATCCCAGTTGCTGCCTAAGACTTTATTTTCCCCTGGAACCACATCTTTTGCAGCCATGCTTTCTTTCCAGGCTCCACTAGAATGGCCCTTTAAGCTCTGCTTACAATAGTCAACAGCCTTTCCAGTCCCAAAGTTCCAAAGTCTTCCACACTTCTCCCAAACATACACATGGTCAGGTTCTTCACAGCCAACAGCCCACTCCTGGTACCAATAACTGTATTAGTCACTTTTCTGTTGCTGTGATAAAACACCAGAACCAAGAACTTATAAAGGAAGAGTTTTATTTGAGCTTACGATTGGCGTTCCAGGGAATTAGTCCATTGTGGCGGGAGCATGGTGGCTGATCCAGAGCAGCAAACAGAGGGTCACAATATCGCAAAGAGCACAGGAAGCAGAGAGGAGCAACTAGAGCACAAGGCTTGTTAAGCTCACTAAGCCCGCCCCAGTGACACACTTCCCCCAGCATGGCCACACCTTCTAAGACCTCCAGAAACAGCACCAAACTGGAGACAAATGTCTGAATACCTAGAGCCTATGGGGACACTCATTCAAACCACCACAGTATGTATATATATATGTATATATATATAACGTATATATATATATTAATATTATATATTACTAATATATATATAATGTAACAATACAAGTTGGAGAGAACGACAACAAAAGAACTGAAAAAAAACTCTGGAAAGACAGAAAAAGATGCAGGACAAGTATGGCAGAATGCAGGGACTTGGGTGGGGTGGGGGGCATGGAATGGGAGGCAACTCTAGATTTGATTGAGACATGATGTGTGGCCTATGGAAAAAGTTTAATAATAATAATAATAATCTGTAAAATGATATCACTGCTAAACCAAATGCCCATTAAGAGTTTCATAGACTTTTGAAATGACAATTCAAACAATAAAATAATATATTTATTGGTGGAGTGGAAATAGGAAGTTGGGGTGAGTATGACCAGAATACATTGTATATAGGTATGAAACTGTAAAACATAAATAAAAGGTATTTTAACTTTTTCAAATTAAAATACTGTATTGTAATAAAAGTGAAATGACCTCAGCTATATAAGTTAATGTGGGGCTGGAGAGATGGCCTAGTGGTTAAGAGTGCAGACCGCCCTTACAGATGACCTGGGTTCGATCCCCAACACCCACATGGCGGCCGAGAACCGTCTGAAACTCCAATTCCAGGAGAACTCCAGTTCCAGGTGAACCCGAGACCCTCTTCTGACCTCCGCGGCATTGCACAACACAGGTGCACAGACCTGCACACAGACAGTACATTCATACACATACAGAAATAAATGAAATAAATTAAAAAAAAATAAGTTAATGTGAGTCTCAAAAAACTAAACCAGTCAAAAGAAGACAAAAATATTGAAATTTAATGTGTGGGAAGTTCAATGCCAGGGAAAACTATATCATTTTTTGATATTCAGATTACTGAGGAAATGTTTAGAATGTCAGGCTAGTGATTATTACTCCTGATTGGATGGGGGGGACAGCACAAAGCATGGTGCCATGATTAATGAGATTCTCTTTCCTGTACAGGTCAATAGGTTAATAAATACTCATTTTATCATTCTTGTTCCTACATAAAAATATATTATAATTAAAAAAGAAATATTGATATTATTCTCAATTTTAGGTTACTTATACCCTTTCAAGAGATGTGCATACCCTACCAAGTTTGCATCCTGTTCCAAAAGAGAAGTGGGGAAAGGGAATAAGAGATAGTTTATTCTGGAGCCAAATGTGAGTGACCATGGCCCAGGAACACAGACTCAAGTTAGCCAGAATTCTAATGTAGTAAAAGTTCCCTGAAGGTTTTATAGTATCAGAACAAAGAAAAGTCATAAATCATAACTTTTTTCAAATACTTTGGTGGGAGCATTATGTAGACAAATATAAAAGTAAAATCTCAGCTATAGGCTTCTGATGCTTTCTGATCACAGGCAGCAATTTGTTTAGTAGAGGATGGTGGTCTGCTAAATTAATAAATTCCAAAATATTTTCATCTGTTAGTCACAGGACGTTAAGTCAGAAACAGAGGTGGGCAAGGAGTGATTGTTTGGGGTGTTAAAGATGGCCCAAGATAAGTGGTAACTAGACTCTGGATCAGCAACATTCCGAACTTTCCACAACCACTGATCAGTTGATCAGTCTTTGTAGAATGTTCAGTTTTAAGATGCAGTTTTTCTAGTAACTTCCTTTCACAAAAGGTTGGATTATAATGTGAAAATATCATGTATTTTTATTTATAATTACATGAATCCATGTCTGTTCCCATTGAAATATTCACTAGCTTTAATGAATGTCCATGGAGGTTAACTGCTAATTGTCTTCCTAATTAGGATGACTTCATAATGCTGTGGGAAATTACCTCAAGGCCTTATATTTACTCAAGGAAGCACTGGCACAGATAATCATGTGCACAAATTCACATCACTGCAAATAATGTAATTTGCCTAGTGATGGGTTGTCCAATTTCACTGATTACTTGAACCGAACTCACACTAGGAGTAATGAAACATTTCTGGTAGGATTAAATAGGAGAGTCAAAGGCTGTCTGGAACTTGAGGTATTGAGAAATAATTTCAACACACCTTTCTTCTCCAAGGAAATCTAAGCTACTTAAAATCTACCACGTGGGGGCTAGGTTACTTAAGTTTAGATAGAGTAACACACTAATCCCTATAATTGTTATAGTATTTTCCACTGAAATCTGAATGTGATATCCTTACACAGCAAGAATATCACCCATCCCAACTGTCACTGTACAAAGTCAAAGGCCAACCACAGCCCCAGTTACAGACTAGTATGTCTTTTTCAATTCCTTAATTATTTTATATAAAATAAAAATAAATATAAATAGTAGTTCTCATAATTTCCTTTAACATCCAGTACTTTGGCTTTTAAAATTCACTCTGCATAGCATTTTGCTATTTGCGTTCTGGGTGGATAAGGTGTGGTGGCATCACAAAGGAACATACATACCTCTAATTTTTTTTTTCATGTCTGCAGAGCATGCAGATTCTACTGTGCAGACAGGAGAGTCAGCCAGATATCTATAATTATTGTTGTGCAATCCTCCAGTAATTTCTTCATGGAAAATAAGCATTCCAGAAACATTTTATGAATTAATGAATGGAGAGTTGTCGAATACTTCAATGATTCATGAGAAGGTATGTGAAACTGTTCTTAGCTAATTCAAACAGGCCACTCCAGATTTCAAAATGGCAGCCACCAGCATTTGTTGAAGGGACTTGGTTACAACTAAGGTGGGTAATCATGTATCTCCTGGTTGCAATATTAAATCATACTACATAGAAGCAAATAGTATATTCAAAACTTCATTTCCTAATTTGTCTTTTGACATTTGCCTTCAAGTTTCTACTTTGTGTTATTATAAAAAGCCTTTTAATGATAAATACTTCATAGCAATTATTCAGCAATTCTGGGTAAAGAATTAAGGATGAGAGATATCTGCTTTGTCATTCTTTGGATCACATTACCCCTTTTCTGTGGAACAAACTTAACTCACACCATAGCCTGGGAAAGCCAGACTGAAAAGTGAAGAAAGTCAAAATGAAGCCTGTTTGAAGGTTAATTTTTGCTGATTTTGGAATGTATTAAAGATATACAGTACAGAAAAAATAACCAGAGTTTATTTTGAATGACAAGGACTGATTTCCTTCTGCCCAGGTTTTCATTATTCATAAATTAGCAGGTATTTATATATAGGTAATTAAAAAAATCCAAACCTCAATTTACCATTGCTTTATAGTGATCACCATCAAATGGATATAAGAGAGGGGAATACTGGTTCCTGGCAAAGTGAACCTTTTCTCCATTAGGAAAACATTCATTGAAATAATTTTGTTGATTCTGGTCAATTATTTCACAGTGCTTAACACATACGATCAATAAACGAGATCCCTTTCTTCCTTAAAGCATTAAACATTTTCAGGGCTGGAGAGATGGCTCAGCGGTTAAGAGCTCCGACTCCTCTTGCAGAGGACCAGGGTTTGATTCTGAGCACCCACAAGGCTGCTCAGAATCATCTTTAACTCCATTTCCAGGGGAATCCTACTCCCTCTTCTCTGACCTCCAAGGCATTGCACGACATGGGTGCATCAACCTACATGCAGACAGTATATTCATACACATAAAAAGTAATAAAAAATTTTAAAGCATTAAACATTTTCTCTTTATCACTGTGAACACAGTTTTACAACTGCTTTGGACATACTACATACGAATGAGCTCTATTAAGACATAAATCCTTCTTAGTTTAGCAACTGCTAGTGCCTCATTGTTTACATATATAGATATATGTATATATATATATACATATATACATATATAGATATATGTATATATATACATATATCTCTCTCTATATATAGATATATGTATATATATACATATATCTATATCTATATTTATCTCTCTCTCTCTCTCTCTCTCTCTCTCCTATATATAATATATTAATATATATATAATATATATTATAGTATACAGGTTCTTTCCCTGTAGCTCCAGGTGTCCTGGAACTCACTATGTAGACCAGGCTGGCCTTGAACTCACAGAGATCCACCTGCCTCTGCCTCCCAAGTGCTAGGATTAAAGGCGTGCGCCACCATGCCTGGTTGAGAACTGTATTTTTAAATAATTATTATTTAAATGGGAAAATGTTAATCTTCATGTGGAAAAAACAGAAAAATTCATAATTTCTTTACAGTCACAGGAAAAGAGACGGAATCAAACTGGGCTACCTACAATTATGTAATTTTGTTGGCTATTTTAAGAGGAAATTATTCATTGCTTATTGCTGATGCAGAGGAAAATGGGTTCCCCTCCCTAAGGGTTCTTAGTCTCATTTGTAAAGGAATTGAAGAATGAACTCAAACAGAAGCTTCAAGACAATTTTATTGTAATTTAAGGAAAAATTCTCAGGATAGGTCAGCCATAAATCTCAGCAGCTGCCTTAAGAAAGGGAATGGAGGGGAAAACAAAAAGCCATAAATCCATGTTGGTTTGGAGCTAGCATAAAAGTCAGCCATATGGAGGACTGGCAGCCACATGAGGTGTAGAGGAGTAGAATGGTGTTTTAGACAAAAAGTCAAGACTTTCATGATGTGAGGGCAGCCCGGAACATTTGGGAAACATGCTTAGAAAACAGAAAGAAGAAAAGAAGAACTTATACGTCAGAAAAGTGGACCCAGTCTGTGACCCAGTCCACAAGCACTGTGCTAACTAGTGGAATTTCAGGGCAGAAAAATGTCACCATCTCATTAACACTCTACGAATTCCACCTATCCCTTCACAACTTCATGTGAACCAACCTTCAGAGGGGTGGTCCTGAGACCAGGCGATCTAGAAAAACTGGAAAGTTACCTTTTCATATAGACTAGAGATTCTAATATTCTTGACCAGATTTCTCTTAAGGTGCTTTTTTTCCTACTGTAACATTAAGAATAGTGATTTTTAGCCAGGTGTGGTGACACATGCTTTTAATCCCAGCACTCAGGAGGTAGAGGCAGGTGGATCTCTGTGAATTCAAGGCCAGCCTGGTCTACATAGTGAGTTCCAGGACAGCTAGGGGGAAAGGGAGACCCTGTCTCAAAAATACCCCCAGCCAAAAAAAGAATAGTGATTTTTAAAAGTATGTATCCAATTAATATTGACTTCCATCCAAGCTATCAAATTAATTGACCAGAACTTTAATGTTCGCATATGGATTTGTTTTGTTTTTGTAGTGCTGAGGATTGATTCTACAGCTTTGCACATGTTAGGCAAGTATTTTGCCAGTGACTTATATCCTACATGGACACATCAGGCTTAGACGATATGCAAAACATGAAAAAAAATATCTTTGGTTTTTTTTTTTTTTTTGTCTTTTTGAGACAGGGTCTCCCTGTAGCCCAGCTGTCCTAGAACTCACTCTGTAGGCCAGGCTGGCCTTGAACTCACAAAGATCCACCTGCCTCTGCCTCCTGAGTGCTAGGATTAAAGGCGTAAAAAGCCTTTTTATCCTCCAAAACAATGATATATCAAGAATTTAATTTTATAGTATTCAAGTAAAGGGGGAAATCTTCCTCACTTACCTAACGATGCATTATACTGCTAAAATCTGAGTGAACTCTGCAGTTCAGAATGCAGAGGGAAGAATCTGCAACTCTAGAGAGAAATATTGATTAGGAGATTCACTTGAATGGTGTCATGTTTTGTTAAGGGCCAAATGTTGATCAATAAATACATCTTCCTTAAAAATATAATCATATTGAGAAAAATGAACACAAACAACACGTAAATTCTAACTTGCTACTAACCAAGAGAAAAGTGCCATTCTTCATTAGGATTAAGGGTAGAAAACGAAGCATCAGTCTACTAACCTAAAATAACCCCACGAAAGGAAGTCTCCTGGGGCTCCAAAGCAGTTGGTACCATCAGTTATGAACTTAGCCTTCTGTTTGCTGCATGAATGACAAAGAAGGAAAGTGCACCTGCCCTTGGTGTAGTAGGTATAAATAGAACAATAAAGCAGCAACATTGAGAAGATATCTTAACATTATTTTAATAAATGTCAATTTAATAAATAAAAACATCTTTCTACTGTCTGAATTGCCAGGGAACACCTCCTTTTTCCTCACATTCTCAGCTTCTGTACTGAATTCGCAGAAGGATTTTAAGCTGCAAAGTTGGGGGCCCTGATGAGCTAAGTCAGGGGAAGGTATCAGCCTCCCTGTGTTCAGTTCAATGAAACCTCTTGCCTCTAGGTCAAGCTTCCACTACCTTTGAGCTGTGAGAAGAAAAGGGAACATGAGAAAATGAACTATCCCTCAACTTAAAAGTGAGGTGGGTGCTGCAGCCTGTTCAACAATGATATTTTCTGACTACAGTAATTAATGCTGGGGGGGGGCAGGAAGGTGCTCATTAACCTCATTTGTTACAATCTATCTATTGCATTTTTAAAGAAGGATGCTGCTTGCTATTATATTAAATTACCCTGTTGATTTTAAAGCATCCTTTTTTTTCTGCTCTAAACTGGATATTTTCGATTTCTTCATTTACTGCAACAGGCTTCTGTTATTCCCTGTGAATACAAAACTCTCTCCCTTTTCCTTTACACTAGAGAGAGATGGAGTGGAAGGTGCATAAATATAAATATATTTAAATGAAGAAATAGCCTGTAGATAGTGGTTGTGCTGATGAAATTTTACTGTCAATTGGACACAGCCCTGTCACCCAGGAAGAGGGAACTGTAACTTAATAATTGCATCAATCAGACTGATTTATAGTTATTTAGTCATCTCTATGAGGAACTGTACTGTATAAGAAAGCTGGCTGAGTCCTGCCGGGCGTGGTGGCGCACACCCTTAATCCTACCACTCAGGAGGCAGAGGCAAGTGGATCTTTGTGAGTTGAAGGCCAGCCTGGTCTACAGAGCAAGTTCCAGGACAGCTGAGGCTACAGGGAGACCCTGTCTCGAAAAGACCAGAAAAAAAAAAAAAGAAAAAGAAAAAGTAAAAGAAAAAGAAAGCTGGTTGGGCATAAGTCAGAGAGGAGCCAGGGAAGCAGCTTCCTCCATGGTTTCTGTTTGACACTTGACTTCCTGCTAGAGTTCCCACCCTGAATTCCTTCAACTATGACCTGGAACTTCAAGCCAAGCAATCCCTTTCCTGCCCAAGTTTATTTTTATCATGGTATTTGTCACGGCAACCAAATGACGATTAACAGCTATATGTATACAGATTTCATATGTACGCATATAACATAGAAATGGAGAAAAGATATTATAAATATATATATATATATATATATGAATAAAAATATGCATTTTTTAAAATTCCTACTGGGAAATTGATAATAGAGGAAGTACATTTTGATATATATATATATATAAATATAAATTTCTATTATCTATCCATCATATCTGTAGTATTGTTACATTTATTTTACTAATTTTGGTGACCACTTAATTGCTTTTAATTTTCTCTTTCTTATATATAAAGTGTTGCCATCTGTGCACTAAACAGTCTTCTAAATTTTGAAGGATATATACATATATATATATTATATATATATATAATATATATGAATACATACATGCATATGTGTATATATATGCATGTATGTATTCATTTTTTCAGCTTTATTTTGACAGGGTCTCCCTAGCCCCAGGCCATCAGGAACTAACAATGTAGATCAGGGGGCCTCAGTCTCACAGAGATCCACCTGCTTCTGCCTCCCAACTGCTCTGTCCCACCACTCCTGGCCTGGATATTCTTTTTATTTTAGTAAGAATTTCTGTTCTAGTTTCATTCTTGTTGTTGTGAAAAAATATTTTGGAAAAAGCAAGCTCTGGGAGAAAAGGGATTTATTTCAGTTTGTAATTCCAACGTATTGTCCATTACATGGAGAAATCAAGACAGGAGCTGCAAGCCAGTAGTCCTTTCATATCCACAGTCAAGAATTTCACAGCTGCAAAACTATCCAAAATTCTTATCCTTATTCCTTTACAGTCTATAGATATTTTATATAAATATTAGAAATGCTTTTCATGGTCAATTAAATCTTTTGTCATTCACTTTTTGGTACACGGATTGTGAGGCCAACCAGCTCTCTGGTTCTGCAAATGATGCATAATCCAGATAATTCACTTTTTAAATTGCAAAATATATGTTGCAGCTGGAGAAATGACTCAGAGGTTAAAAGCACTGGCTGCTCTGGCAGAGCACCTGGGATTGGTTTCCAACACCCACATAGTGGCTAACAAATTTCTGTAACTCCAGTTACAGCATATTCACCACCCTCTTCTGACCTCCACAGGCATTGGACAAAAAAGGTGCATGTACATATATGCAAGCAATACACTTAAACATATAAAATAAAAATAATAAATAAAATATTTACAAAATGCATAGTCTGGGCATAAGTGTGTGGTATGTAATTATAACTTGTTTTATCTTATTTCTTTTTTATTAATTGATTGAATTTTATTTTATCTTTATGGATATTTCGCCTGTATCTACGTAAGTATATCCATGGGATAAAATGTTTGTGGAGATCAGAAGAGGGCATCTGATCTCCTGAACTGGCGTTACAAACAGTTTTTAGCCATGAAGGTACTAGGAACTGAACCTGGGTCCTCTGCACCAGCAGCCAGTTCTCTTAACTGCTGAGCTGTCTCTCCAGCTCCACTCCATTTTTTATCTTATTTCTAATAACATCTCTATAAAGTCAGCTCTTTGGTTCTATAATAATGGACCATTGTGATACTATATTTTTTGAATTTTAGTTATTATTTTTATTTATGTGCATGAGTATATTGCCTGTATGTAAGTAAGTGCATCCATGTGCAATCCCTGAAAAATAAGAAGAAGACATCAGATTCCCCTGGAACTGAAATTATGGGCGATTTTTCACCACCACGTGTTGGGAATCAAGCCTGGGTCCTCTGCAAGGGCAGCCAAGTACTCTTAACTGCTGAGCCATCTTTCCTGGCCCTTGATACTGTATTATTTGTTCTAAAATATATGGAACTGCATCGCCTGTGTCACTGTGTGCAATGTTTTTGTATGTCAACAAAAAAAAAAACAGCTCTCACCTCAAAGAATTTTGAGATGATTTATTTTGGACCCAAATATGAGTGACTATGGCCTGAAAACATAGATTCAGGATGCCCCCAAATATGATGTTCCAACATGATAACAGCTTCATAAAGTTTTTATTGTAACAGAACAGAGAAGGCCATAAATCAATACACTTTTCAAATACAACATTGGTGAGGCTATCAAAGGAGGGTTACAGCACATAGGCTTAGCTCTGGGGTTTGTAGGAGCTGGTGGTCTTCTAAGTTAATACATTCCAAAAGGCTTTTATCAGTCACAGGAGGTTAAGTCAGACATCTCCCTGTAGCCCAGGCTGTCCTGGAACTCATTATGTAGACCAGGTTGGCCTTGAACTCACACAGTTCCATCTGCCTCTGCCTCCAGAGTGCTGGGATTAAAGGCGTGCACCACCACACCCAGCTTCATTGAAGGTTGTGTGTGTGTGTGTGTGTGTGTGTGTGAGTGTGTGTGCTTTTATTGATGTTTTGTGTATTTCAGACATCATTTCTTTAATTCAATTTAGTCATATTCCCTTTTCCCTTCCCCCCACCCCACCCCAGATCATGCATTCTTCCATAACTGTCCTGCATCTTTCTCTCAGTCTTTTTTTTTATGCATAGAAATTCACATTTTTGGGACTGGAGAGATAGGTTAAGAGCACCGACTGCTCTTGCAGAAGACCCGGGTTCGATCCCCAGCACCCACATGGCAGCTAAGAACAGTCTGTAACTCGAATTCCTGGAGAACTGCAGTTCCAGGGGAATACAAGACCCTCTTCTGACCTCCGCAGCATTACACAACATGGGTGCACAAACCTACATGCTGACAGTACATTCATACACATACAAAAATAAATTTAAAAAATAATAAAAAATCACATTTTCTTCCATTAATTTTATATTACTCTAAAATATGGATACATACTCTCCACCCATATACAGTAATTACAGAGTCTGAAAATAAGTGGTGAGTAGATTCTAGAGCCCCTTGAGAGATTTACATTATAACAAAATAGTTGGTTTCAGATAAACTGAGGTCTAACAATAGTGTTGTTCAGCTTGCCTTTCATCTGGGGGGATTTGGTGTTAGCATCCACAGATAAGGGAAACCATTCACTGTTTGTTTTTTTCTGGGATTGTGTTACTTCACTTAGCATAATGGCTTCCAGCTCCATCCATTTACCTGCAAAGTTCATAATGTCATTTTTCTTTACTGCTGAATAGTACTCCATTGTGTAGAGGTACCACATTTTTGTCCTACACTGGTCTGTTGAGTGGCATTTGGATTACTTCCAGCTATTCGCCATTGTGAAGAGAGCTGCAATAACATAGATGTGCATGTATCTTTGCTGTAGGATGAGTCTTGTGGGTATATATACAGGAGCGATATGACTGGGTCAGATGGTAGGTTCATTTTGAGTCTTTTAAGTGTTCTCCACACTGCTTTCCATAGTGGTTGTACAAGTTTACATTCCCACTAGCAGTGGATGAGTGTTTCCCTTTCCCCACAACCTCTCCAGCATCTGTCGTCTTTTGTTTTCATGATCTTAGCTAGTCATATCAGAGTGAGATGATATCTGAGAGTGGTTTTAATTTACATTTCCTTAATTATTAATGATGTTGAACACTTTTTATCGATATTAAACTTTTTCCATAAGTCATACGAATCTAGAGTCACTTCACTTTCCATGCCCCCTAACCCATCCAAGTCCTTGCACTCTGCCATACATGTCCTGCATCCCTTTCTGAGTCTTTCCAGAGTTTTTTTCAGTTATTTTGTTGTTGTTCTCTCTAACATGCATTGCTACAGTATATATATATATATATATATATATATATATATATATAGCTATGTATATACATAAATATACACATACATACATACACACATCACTTGAATTGGAGGACATTTTTTTTTCCCTAAAAGATGTCATGTTTTCCTGAAGGAAGCATTCCAAGATTCCTCCTTGGCAATCCCAAACAACCATCGATCCTGCACTTTCGCTCCACATTGGGGTCTTTCCCTCCCATGGTCCCCCAAACGAAGTCCAGTAAGTACGTGTCCTAAATTGATACCCCTGTACTGGCCTCCATGATGTGGCCCAGGTAGTCCAACAATGGCAGTCTATATTCTGTCAAGGCTGAAATCCCCTTTCCTGTTTAGTCCACAAGCTGGGTGTCTCAGTAGTCCCCATCTGGCATTGGAGGTTTGGAGGAGTCTTGGAGAGACATAGTCTTCGGTCCATATTGGAAGGTTGAAAAGCTGTGTCTCATGTCTTTGAAGAGTGCCAAAAGCGGTGGCAGCCACAGGGTAGATGCACTTGCCAGTAAGAATTGGATAGGCCAAACCACAGTACTCTCTCTTTTTTCTTTTTGTCTTTTTTACTAAGATCTCAAGTTCTATGTCTGCAGTACAGTTTCTCTGGTTGTACGATTAACCAAGGTTTTTGTTTTCTCAAGGTCAGTTGAGGATGTAGTCCTCAGGGGTCTCTCAGGGTTTTTTTTTGGGGGGGGCAGGGGGAAGGAGGAGGGGTGAACGCCTTGCTCATTTCAGCTTTTCATTTACCAGTTCCATCCACTCGAGGACAAAATCAGGTTTTGCTAGACCAGGCTTCCTTTTCTGAAGCATGAACAGACTTTCCCGTTATAGACTGGACACTGGCTGAAGTCCCATTAGTGGTTCTCCAGGACCTCCCTGAACAGGAAGACTGGTTATCCACATTTGCAGGACATTTCAAGAGATACCCCCAAACCATGCATAATCACCTAAGACTTGGTTGTCCTCTGAGGGCAAGGAACAAAGTTATCCCTTAGGTCCCTTGGCCAAATTGGTATGGACGGTAAGTATGGCTGTTAGGCACCAAGAAAGGCTAAATTGCACCAGCTTGCTACATTGCACCTATATTAAAACTTTATCCTTTGGAACAAACTGTTATTTCTATATCATATTTCTTGATTCACATCTTTCCGTTTTAATTCCATATTACTCTAAAAGATGCCCACATACCCTCCATCATATACCAAAAACCCAAGGTCTGAAAATAAATGTTAAGTCAGCTCTAGAACCTGTTTAGGGATTCACAATGCAAGAGTACAGTAGTCTTTAGATCATGAGGAATATAATATTAACGTTGCTCAGTTTCTCTTACAACTAGGTGCTTGTTACTAGCATCCACAGATGACGTATACCATTCATCTTCTGATTTTCTGGGATTTTGTTACTTAACTTAGCATAAAATCTTCCAGTCCCATAAATTTACCTGCAAATTTCATGATATCATCTTTCTTTACCACTGTATAGAACTCCATTGTGTAGATGTACCACATTTCCTCTATTCACTTGTCAGTTTAGGGGCACTTGGGCTGGTTCCAGCTCTTTGATATTGTGAAGAGAGCTTCAATAAACATGACCGTACATGTATATTTGTGGTAAGGAGAGTCTGATGGCTATATTACTAGAAGTGGTATGGCTGGGTCAGGTGGTAAGTTCATTTTGAGTCTTTAAGGGTTCTCCATATTGCTTTCCATAGTGGTTGCACAAGTTTTCATTCCCACCAGCAGTGGATGAGTGTTCTCCTTTCCCCACACCCTCTCCAGCATTTGGTATCATTTATTTTCTTGATCATTGCCAGCCTTATTGGAGTGAGAGATGATATCTTAAAGTGGTTTTAATTTGCATTTCCTTAATTATTAGCAACGTTGAACACTTATTAAGATGTTTCTCAGCCATCTCAATTTCAACACTTGTGAATTCTCTGTTCAGCTCTTTACTCCATCTTTTGAGTGAGTCATTTGTTTTCTTCTTTGTTTTTTGAGTAGCTTATATATTCCAGAAGTTAAAGCTCTGTCAGATGTAACAGCAGTGAAGGTTTCCTCCCATTCTGTGGGTTTTCTCTTCACTTCCCTAATTGTTCCTGTACCAGGTTTTTTTTATGACTATAGCCCTGTAGTATAGTTTGATGTCTGGTATTGAAATCCTCCCTGTATTGCTCTTTTCACTCATGGTTGCTCTGGCTATTTGGGGCCTTTTGTTGTTCCATATGAATTTAAGAATTTTTTTCCAAGCCTATGAAGAATGACCTTGAGCTTTTAATTGGGATTGTGTTGAATCTGTATATTAATTTGGGTAGAATGGACATTTTTACTATATTAATTTTTCCAATCCATGAGCATGGGAGGGCCTTCCATCTTCTGATGTCTTCTTCAAACTCCTTCAGGAGTTTATAATTTTTGTTGTAGCGATCTTTGGAGGTTTGGGTTAGGGTTTATTCCTAGGTATTTTATTGTTTTTGAGGTTATTGTGATTGGGAAGGTCTCCTTGTATTCCTTCTTCAGTTGCTTGTTTTTGGTGTAAAGAAAGGCTACTGATTTTTCTAGGTTAATTTTGTATCCCGCCAGTTTATTGAATCTTAATCGTTTCTAGTAGTTTTCTGATGGAATTTTTAGCATCCATTAGGTAAAATAATATATCATCTGCAAAAAGGGAAAATTTTACTTCCTCTTTTCCAATTAGTATTCCTTTAATTGCCTTTTATTGCCTTACTGCCCTAGCCAGTGTTTCAAGCATTATATTGAAGAGGAGTGGTGACAAGGGGCAGCATTGTCGGGTTCCAAACTTTATGGGGAATCCTTCTAACTTTTCTCTATTTAGGATGATGCTGGCTTTGGGTTTTTTATATATGGCTTTGACTATGTTGAGGAATGATCCTTCCAGTCCAATTCCTTCTAGTACTTTAATCATGAAGGGATGCTGGATTTTGTCAAAGGCTATTTCTGCATCTATTGTGATGATTGTGTGGTTTTTGTCCTTCAGTCCACTTATGCGTTTTATGATATTTACTGATTTTCATATGTTGATCCATCCCTGCATCTCTGTTATGAATTCGACTTGATCATGGTGAATGATCTTTTTGGTGTGGGACTGTATATGGTTTGCAAGTATTTTGTTGAGAATTTTTGCATCTGAGTTCATTAATGCGATGGGTCTGTAGCTCTCTTTTTTGGTTGCATCCTTGCCTGGTTTTAGTATTAGAGTGATGCTGGCTTCATTGAAGGAATTTGGGAGATATCCCTCTGCTTGCATCCTTCTGAAAAATTTGAGTAATAATGGTCGTAAGTCCTCTTCAAATATTTTATATAATTCCTCTCTGAAACCATCTGGACTTGGGCTTTTTTTAGTTGGAAGGTCACTTATTGCATTTTTAATTTCTTCTTATGGGTCTGTTTAAGCTATCAATCTCTTCTTGGTTTAGCTTTGGCAATTCCCTGGATTGCAGATATTCATCCATTTCCTTTAGGTTTTCAAATTTAGTAGAGTATAGGTTTTTGAAGTATTCCCGTATGATTGTCTGGATCTTTTCATTGTCTATTGTGATGTTTACCTTTTCATCATGAATTCTATTGATTTGGAGTTGTTCTTTCTTTCTTTGGGTTAACTGGGCTAGGGATCTGTCTATATTCTTTATTCTCTCAAAAAACCAACTTTTGGATTTGTTGATTTTTTGTATTGTTTTCTTCGTTTCTATTTCATTAATTTCTGCTCTGATTTTGGTTATTTCTTCCTGTCTCTTGTGTTTAGGGTTTATTTGCTGTTGTCTTTCAAGTGTTTTTAGCTGCAGTGTTAGCTCATTTATCTGTGCTATTTCTGTTTATTTAATGTAGGCACACGGGGCTATAATCTTCCCTCATAGGACTGTTTTTTTTTTCTTTTTTCTGATTAATTAATTAATTAATTAATTAATATTTTTTATCAATTCTAGACCTGTGTCCTCCCCATCCCCCCACCCCACCAAGGCTCATGCATTCTGCCAAACATGCTTTTCATCTCTTTCTCAGTCTTTCTCAATATTCTCCATGTAGACGTTGACTGTTTTGAGCAGAAATATACTGTTTCAGTGAGTTCTTTGATGCAGTCCTTTCTGTTGTTGTTGTTTCCAATATGCATCACTCCCTACTGCTTTGGACAAAAGTTCAAGGGGCCATGTACAAGAAACGCTTGCAACCAGGTAATTGGCACCAGCATCCACAGATGAGGGATACCATTTTTCGTTTGTTTTTCTGGGACTGTGTTACTTCACTCAGCATGATGTCCTCTAGCTCCAGCCATTTTCCTGTAAAGCTCATGATGTCATCTTTCTTTACTGCTGCATAGAACTCCATTGTGTAGATGTACCAGATTTTCTCTATCCACTCATCAGTTGAGGGTCATTTGGGTTGGTTCCAGCTCATTGCTATTGGGAAGAGAGCTGAAATATACATGGCTGTGCATGTATCTCTGCAGTGGGGTGAGTCTAGAGAGTACATGCCTAGGAGTGGTATGGCTGGGTCGGGTGGCAAGTTCATTCCACGTCTTCCAAGGGTTCTCCACACTGCTTTCCATAGTGGCTGTACGAGTTTACATTGCCACCAGCAGTGGATGAGTGCTCCCCTTTCCCCACAACCTCTCCAGCACTTCGTATCATTTGTTTTCCTGATCCTAGTCAGTCTTGTTGGAGTAAGATGATATCTCAAAGTGGTTTTGCTTTGTATTTCCTTAATGATTAGTGATGTTGAACACTTCTTAAGGGATTTCTCAGCCATCTCTAATTCCTCACTCGTGAAGTCTCTGTTCAGCTCTTTGCTCCATCTATTGAGTGGGTCATTTGTTTTCTTTATTTTTTGTTTTTTGAGTAGTTTATATATTCTGGAAATCAATGATTTGTCAGATGTTTCTGTGGTGAAGGTTTCCTCCCACTCTGTGGGATTTCTCTTCACTTCCTTGATTGCTTCTTTTG
>VZQC01012145.1:148650-165157 GCA_009823505.1 Rhizomys pruinosus
TAATTGACATTTTTGCTTTGAATAGTAACCTGGGTTGGCATCTATTGTCCTTTAACACTGGGAATGCTTTGCTCCAGGTTCTTCTTGCTTTCCTAGTTTGCATTGAGAAGTCAGTTGTAATTCTGATAGTTTTCCCCTTGTAGGTCACTTGTTGTTTTTCTCTTGTGGCTTTAAGGATTTTGTTTTTGTTTTGGGTGTCTAGCATTTTAACTATGATGTGGCGTGGAGGATTTCTTTTCTCATCTTGTCTGTTTGGAGTTCTATGTGCTTCTTGTATTTGTATTGGCTTGTCTTTTTATAGTTTGGGGAAATTTTCATGTATTATTCTGTTGAAGATCTGATCAATACCATTCTCTTGGGATTCTTATCCTTCCTCTATTCCTGTGATGCGGAGGTTTGATCTTTTCAAGGTGTCCCACAGTTCCTGGTTGTTCCAGTTTTGTGCATTTTAAAAAAATTTTCATAATCCTTACTTGAGGTTTTTAGTTGTTCTGTGTTATCTTCCAGGTCTGATATTCTTTGTTCTGCTTCCTCCATTCTGCTTCTGAGGTTTTTTCCATTCCATTCTTCTTTATTGGATGAGTGTTTGATTTCCTTTTTCATTTCCTCTTCTGGTTTCTTTAGTATTTCTACTTCTTTTTGGAGCTTCTCAATCTCTTCCTATAGCTCTTTGCTTCGCTGGTTGGTTTCCTTATCTTTTTCAGCATGGGATCTTTTCAGTGTTCCTACTTCCTTCCAGAGTTTGTCATTCTCTCTCTCTAGGTTCTTCTTGAATTCTTCATTCTCTTTTCTTAGTTCTTTGATTTGCTCTTTATAATCTTGTAGTTCTTTAAATATGTTCCCAATTGTGTTTCTAATATCTGTGTCCTGGGACATCCCCAGAGGGATCCCACTGTAGGAATCTTCCATAGGGTTGGTAGAGCTTGGTGCAGGATTATCCTGCCCCTTTCTTGTGTTGTCTCTTCTTTGTGTTCCTGGCATATGGGCTTCTCCTTGCCTCATAGGAATCTATGTGAGGAATCTATGTGAGTCCTAAATGCCTCTTCACTGTGTTGAAGGCTTGCTTTGCTTGCCTCCTTCAGATGCCTTTGTAATCCCAGTTGGTGGGGGTGGGGGGTCTTTTTAGCCAGTACCCTGGTACCTGCGCTTCAGCTGTTCTCAAGAGATCTCAGGACTGCTTTTAAAGTGTCACATAGGTTTTGTTGTGTTGTACTGTTGTCGTTTAGTTCCAGAAATGCTTTTATTTCTTTCTTTATTTCCTACTTGACCCTTTCATTATTCAGGAGTGTGTTGTTTAGTCTCCATGTGTTCGTGTAGGTAGGAGGGCTTATCCTGGTATTGATATTGAGGTTTATTGCACTATGGTCCAATGGAATGCATGAAATTATTTCAATTTTTTGTATTTGTTGAGTTTTTTTTTTCTGTGTCCAAGTATGTGGTCAATTTTGGAGAATGTTCCATGGGGTGCTGAGTAGAAAGTATATTCACTGGTGCTTGGGTAGAATATTCAGAACATGTCTGTGTAGTCCATTTCCTGTATTGTGTGGTTCAGTTCAGATGTCTCTCTGTTTATTGTTTGTCCAGTTGATCTGTCCAAAGGTCTCAGTGGGGTATTGACGTCCCACACTATGAGTGTGCTGGGATTAATCTGTGCCTTGTGGTCCTGTAGAGTTGTATTTATAAAGGTATGTGCACTGGAGTTTTGTGCATGTATATTTATGATTGTGAAGTCTTCATGGTTAATTTTCCCTTTGATGAAGATGTAATGCCCCTCTTTTTTCTAATTGCTTCTACTTTGCAGTCTATTTTGTCTGATATTAAAATAGCAACTTATGCTTACTTTTTGGTGCTATTTGCTTGGAATATTTTTTTCCATCCTTTCACTTTAAGTTGATGCCTATCCTGGAGGGTGAGATGGGTTTCTTGTAGACAGCATATCAATGGGCATATACATGGTGCACATACGTACATGTAGGCTAACACTAATATTCATAAACTACAAAAATTTTAGAAAGAATATGTAATAAGAAAAAAAATTAAGTTTAGGAAAATATTATTTTAGAGGGATAAGAGCAAGTAATAATTATACTTAATTTCACTTGAATACAAAATTATTTCAGTTAGTTCTGGATTTGCTGCCCCCAAAATACAAAATTTAGTAGATTAACAAACAAGCCCTGCCCTTTATTATTATAAACTGAGATAACCAAATGGCCACAGTTTCATTTAAAGTCCCAAAATAAACTAGGTCACTACTGAGGAAGAAAGGTTCATGCATTCTCTTAACTGAATGTTTATTAACTGGACCAAACCACTGATCCATAAACTGACCAATTGCTTACACCAATCATAATTTTTTGAAAAGCAATTTGTACATTTGTGCTTTGTAAAGTTTATGCTCTATTCCTAATAAAATGGCCCTGTTGTTAAGAGACTTATGTCTATGACAAGGCAAACCTTTAAAAGACCCTAGATATACATTTTCATGCTAAAGCCTGCTGCTACTTTAGTTTTGATTTTTTGACATTTTATTCTCCAACTCCATGGTTATCTGTTAACTCTGAGTATAGGCTGACTTAGCTGATCTTGATGATCCATTCTTGACTTTAGCAAGATCCAACTTCCACAATTCTCCCTGAAACAACATGGTCAGGTCTGTTTCACAATAATACCCCACTCTCAGTACAAACTTTGTCCTAGTTTACTTTCAATTGCTGTGATAAAAACACTGACCAAAACCAACTTGGGGAGGAAAAGATTCCCCCTACCCACATGCATCAAATTGACAAGTAAGATATCCAGCATATGTACTGTACATAATTTATCAATTATATGCATATTGCATGAAAAGTTGAATTTTGCAATACAGTTAAAACAATAAAAATAATGTTTTAATATCATATTATATATAATTATACATACAAAATATTATTCCCATTTACCTGTCAAGTGTTCAATGTTGAAGGTCAGGATAATAAAGCCATTTCTTCCAAACTTCTGATATACCAAGCATTCAACAGGAGCAGCCAATGAAAACGGCTTTTGGACAATGTCCAGGGCTCTGTGGAGGTTAGGGTAAATGTTTTTCTTTTTCAAGCATGATGGCTATCTTTGCCTGAATTTCTAATATCTAAAGAGAGGGATGCAATTCTGTTTAATAGGCAACTGGGAACCTGTGATCTTGCTATGTGGATGTATTTGAATTATCTCTTTAAAAATGTCCTTCCCTCCCAGACCTTCTGTGATTAATGCATCTCTTGACTTTCAACAATTTTCTTTATGAAACACATAGTAGTTAAGACAGAGACCCACAATTGGTCAACCTGAAGAGAACAAGAGACTGCAGACTGCTTATATCCAAATAGGACACCTATATCAATCTTCCTTTCCTATGGCTCAGGGATCATTGTGGAAGAGGAGGTAGAAAGACTATAGGAACCAGGCATAGTGGATGACCATAAAGAAAGAATTTTCCCATAGCCAGGCAGTTACTCATATGAACTCACACCAGTGATGACAGCATGCACAAGTCCCATGCAAACTCAAACCTGGCAAAATCTCAGCATAGATGTAGATAATTGGGTAAGAACCCCCAAACTATGTGAAGATGGATTCACACTGAAGAGCATTGGGAGACAAAAATTTGACACTGTATATATGTAATTGCTGGTTGACAGGAGAGTAGTAGTAAGGGGGGGAGGGTGGTTCAGGTGGGGAGGAGATCTAAATTTGATCAAAATCCATTGTATGAAATTTGCAAAAATTCAATGAAAGGAGCCAATAAAACCCCTTTAATCCTTTCCCATAGTGTCTTGTAATTCCTGCTCTAGATAGAATGTGAGAAATCTGCCCTTTCCTTGGCTCAGTGTTGTAGGTTGACTTTTGAGTTGATTTTGTCTAGACCTTGCCCCTCACCAATGTTTTTTGGGTGTCCCATCTTGTTTAGAGGTTCACAGACAATGAGAGACTTAGTATTCAGCCAGCTGCTGCCCAAGGTGGTTTGGGAAGTCTATGTGATTGAGTCAGAGGTTGTAGCTTTAGCATGCCAAAATTCCTCACCTCAACAACTGTGTGCTAACAATGGAACAATTGTCCTTGGGGATAATTTGCTAAATAGCAGCACACAGTTAATTCATTCCTGTACCTTGTTTTCAAAGGTAAGCAACTTTTGAAATACTTTCTAACATCTGTTACAGGTGGATAAACTGCAACTGTTGCTGTGTACTAACCTGTGTTAAATCCTCCTTGAAATTATCTAAACTATTGACTAAATGCAGTTCAGTTCCCAAAATAACAAAAATAACACACTCACTCTATGTTGGTCTTTGAAATATCATTAAAGGTGGGCTTTGTCAGAATTAGTTTGTAGAACCAAATTGCCTACTGTCTTGTCTGCTCTGGAGAAAGTAACTTTTTATAACATCTTTTTAAAAAATGTCTGTTGGCCCAGTCACTCATAGGAAATAATAAAGCAACTTCTAGCATTTTTGGAAAACTAAAGAAAAAAGCTTTTGTGGAGAATGTGACATTTATTGTGACCTTATCCACCATAAATATTATACTTTTTATCAGCAGTCACCAAAGGACTTTTAATTTAATAAGGAAGGCAGACATAATTATGGGCAAATATGGTACAAATTAAACCTTTTCTAAGCCTAGGGAACAATCTGTGGAAGGGGGGGCGTGGTAGAATGTAAGGGCTGTGATCGGGGTGAATGGTGAAACTACAGCAATATAGACTAGACACTTATTTGATCAACTTGATTGAACATTCAAGCACCCCAGCTGGACGGTGAGACCCTTCGGCTGTGTGGGTTTGGGCACAACTGCTTGCAAATTGGTTTTACATGAAGGATGCTTGTACTCATAAATTATTACTTATTGTTAAAAAATGAAAAAATTTTTAAAAGTAATAGAAAAAAAAAAAAAACAGAGATAGGACCCAGGATAGGACAAGAACACAAGCTCGGGAACAATCTCTTCTTTCCTCAGATATTAAGAACTTTTACAGTCAGTTGCCTCTGAAAGAGTATAATGAAAATGGCTTACATTTTTATGAATTTCCCTTTTGCAAATGTCCCCCGGTTGCTTTGGGGACCAGCTACTTGTCGACTGCACAAGAATTCCCCTTCATCAAGTTAAAAGGAAGAGCCTGTGCAGTTTGGATTAGTAATTCAACCATAAGTAGTACATATAATTTATTTTCAATATCTATACATATTTTCCATTCTTAATGGCTGACTGAACTGGGCTATACAATGCATAGTCTTTAACAAAGTATGCCATTCAGACAAGATAGAAAGGGTTGGATAAGCATTTCTTTGTCTTAGCTTTCAGGAAATGGGAATTTAGATAAAGCATAAATAACTCATAAAAATATCTTATTGAGAACTGCTTTGTTTGAATGTTTCTCATTCTTTATTTGTATTGAATTATTTGAACTGTGTTTTCTCCTAGCTGACTAGGTACTTTGAATTTCTCATCTTATGGCTCCATGTATACACACATGCACATACAAAGAAATATAGGGCTGGAGAGAAGGCCTAGCGGTTAAGAGCACTGACCGCTCTTACAGAGGACCTGCATTCTATCCCCAGCACCCACATGGCGGCTGAGAACCGTCTGAAACTCCAGTTCCAGGAGAACTCCAGTTCCAGGGGAATCCGATACCCTCTTCTGACCTCCGGGGCATTGCACGACATGAGTGCACAAACTTGCATGCAGACAGTACATTCATACACATACAGAAATAAATTTTTAAAAATTAATAAAAAATTTAGAAATATAAAAATAGGCAAATGTATATATTTATATATACACCGGTATGCAAATGCATATATATGTGTTTAGAGATATTGTTTTCTTTTTTCTTTCTGCTCTACGGTGGACCCTTCAGTGGACCAATTAGAATCACAGTCATCTTTTCAGGCTTGGAGAAAAGGCTCAGCAATTAAGAGCACTGCCTGCTCTTTCATTGGACCTAGATTATTTCCTAGCATTCACTTGGCTGTTAACAACTGTGCCTAACCCCAGTTCAGGCAACCTGGTTTGAACATTCTCTTTTGGCCCTCTTCTGGCCTCCAAGGGCATTGCATGCACACACAGTGATACACTTAAATGGAGGCAAAAAACTTATACACATTAAAATAATGCCTTCACAAATACAATGGAATTCTGAGAATATTTATCAGAAGAAGGAAAGGTTTCATAGACAAAGAAGGTTTCTTCAAAGGTTTGAAGGAGTGTATTCTAATTTGTTTTCTATTTCTGTGATAAACACCATAACCAAAAGTACCTTGGGGAAGAAAGTGTTTATTTCCTCAAAACACTTTACAGTCCTTCATCATGAGAGGCCCGGAGCAGGAGAGCAAGGAGGAACCTCAAGGACAGAACTGAAGCAAAGACCATGGGGGAATGAATGTAGCTTACTGGCTTGCTCCCCTTAGCTTGCTCCGTCTGCTTTACTTATACCATCCAGCCCCAGATGCAGAAGGATGAGACCATGCACAGTCTGTTGGTTTCCCTGCATTATAATTAGCAATCAAGGAAATGCTCCAAAGACATGCCCACACAGCCATCTGATGGGGGAAATTCTTCAATTGAGATTCCCTATTGCCATGTGAGTCTGACACCTGGGCCCAAGTATGACTGCAGGCCTGGTACAAACAAGAAGGATAAACATTTTCATAAATGTCCCTGCTCATAATATATCGGAAATTCCAAGGAGTGCAATATACACCTTAAAACTCTCATAGTTATTCTTAAAAGCTATAAACTATTTAAAGAGTGGCTGAAGGGGCTAGAGATGTAGTTCAGTAGAAGACCACTTCTCTGAAATGCATCATATCCTAGAGTCCATCCCTAGCAACATGACACACAAGAGAATTCCATGCATGTACCCAGCAACCACATGGTGGCTAACAACCATCCTTAACTCTAATTCCAGGTGATCCAACATCCTCTTCTCACCTCTGAGGGCATTGCATGACACATTTGCAATTATCTACAAGCAGGCAATCCATTCATACATATAAAATAAAAGTATAAACAACATGTTAAAAAAGAATTACTTAAAAAATCCTAAATTATCATAGACATAATGAACTTAAACTACTTCAGTATCAGAGTCCTCAAACAATGAGGGACATTAGTTAGAAATAAAATTATTATTAAGTATGTCACTGCAACCTGGATTCTAATGATTGTCTTAGCTTTTTACAGGGTTTTATCCTTACAAAATACACACTAGAAGAGGTGGGGGAGATGATATTTACAACTTACTTTCAAAGAGTTCAGGGAAAAATGATTTAATTTTCCATGTGTGATCCTGGTAGAAATAACCAGGTAGACAGAAATGACAGATATAGATAGATGGTGGATAGATAAATAGATGATCAATTAGTAATGATGGAAAGACAGATGAGATAAAAATGGGTGAGATCAAAAAGGTTATAAAAGACTGAGAAAAAGATGCAAGACAGGAATTGTGTATGACAGAATCCATGAGCTCTGATGGGGGGGCAGAGGGCATAAGGGGTGGGCATGGATGGGGGAATGAGTCTAGATTTGATTAAGAAATGTGCTCAATAAAAATTTAAAAAAGAAATATGCTAATGTAAAAATGGTCGAGAAGTTGGTAGCTTGCAAGGCATCAAGATAGATACACAGATGATTGATAGATGACAGACAAACAGATAGTTACATAGATAGATTGTAGATGGATGGATAGGTAAATGGTGATGCATAGATAGATGTTGTATTGATAGATGTTAACTGAATGGATAGACACATACATGATCGATGCATAGAGGATAGATAAATGATATATTGATGAAGGACTGAGAATATATGATAGATCAATAGAGAGAAAGACAAGTGGATAGATTATAGATGTTGATCCATAAAATGATATATTTATAGACATTAGATGTATGATTAGATAATAGATAATAAATACATAGATGATAGTTAGATAATAGGTAGATGATAGGTTGATGATGGACAGAGAAATAGATAGATAGATAGATAGATAGATAGATAGATAGATAGATAGACAGACAGTAGACAAATAGATTGACAAGGAAATAAATTATAGAAAGATGGACAGTAGATAGATAAACAGGTCCATAGACATAGATTTATTGATAGGTAGTTAGATGGATTCTCAGAACAAGACAAAACCAGTCTGTCAGGGTTTGGAAATGTTCGGAATCTCGCTGATGTTTTTAGAGAGTTTTGTATAATACTCAGTTCTTTTGGGTATACTTGGTGATGTATAAAATAAAGAATTATAAAATAAAACCAAAAATAGGTCTGAAAATTCAGATAGATGTAAAGTATATTAAATAAGATGCATCTGAAGGTAGTAAGTGACTTGGTTTTGAGTTTGCTCTTGTTAAACTCTTTTGCTGACTTTTTTTAAAGCACAGTTATGGCGCTCATTAAAGGAGCGTTTTTACACACACACACACACACACACACACACACACACACTGTAAAGGAGACTCTAATGTACACTTTCAGCATGGGAGATGTAAGATGAATGAATCCCTTCCTTTTATAATACCTGGTCCACAGAACTCAGGTTCTGGGAGAGAGGCAGTAAAATAATGGAATTTGAATAAACAGTGAACAAATTCAGCAGGGTTCTTTGTGCATGAAATTCAGGGTAAGTTACCTTATGCAGAGGTATGCAGGATAATAGTTTTCTCAAGCTGTTTGGGATTACCCTTTGGGTCTGTATAGTGTCTAAGAAGCCAAGACTCCTTATTCAACAAGCATAAAATCTCGATGTCAAAATGTAAAGGCTGGAAATAATCACATTGTTAACTCAGACTTTAATAACATTCTACAATGTGTTCATTTATATAGGGTGAGCTGTCCTGTAAGTTTAATCTCTCATCTTTTTTCAAAATTTACATAAATAGAAATATTCAATACATGCCACATGAAAAATAATAATTGAATCCTGGCTTCCAGTAACAGAATCTAAGTTTAATTATAGGTACACTAGTTGCTCAACCTATTCCTGTAGTTTATTGAGTATTGACTTTTTCAGAAAATCGCATTGGCAGGACTTAACTTTTGAGGAAAAAAAGCCTCACTGCTAATAAATTTTTGGTTGTATGGGGGAAAAAGGCATCTTTTAATCTCTGTCTGAGGAGAAACTGCAGAGACAGTGGTATGGCTAGAGCGAACAAAAAAAAGTTTGAATAGTGCGAATCACATTGAATCTGTTATTGGGTTTTAAAAAAGTTTGTATGGATGTGATAAATTAATTTAAGAAAAGGATGATAGGGACTGGAGAGATGGCCTAGTGGTTAAGAGCGCCGACCGCTCTTACAGAGGACCCGGGTTCGATCCCCAGCACCCACATGGCGGCTGGGAACCGTCTGAAAACTCTAATTCCAGGAGAACTCCAGTTCCAGGGGAATCCGAGACCCTCTTCTGACCTCCGCGGCATTGCACGACACGGGTGCACAAACTTGCATGTAGACAGTACATTGATACACATACAGAAATAAATAAATGCCGGGCGTGGTGGTGCACGCCTTTAATCCTAGCACTTAGGAGGCAGAGGCACGCGGATCTCTGTGAGGTCGAGGCCAGCCTGGTCTACAGAGTGAGTTCCAGGACAGCCAGAGCTACAGGGAGACCCTGTCTCAAAAAGACAAAAAAAAAAAAAAGGATGATAGGAAGGTACAATGTATGCAATGAATGCATGGCATATGCCTGCATGGAACATTCTAGCAAATTTTACTAACACGTACATTACATTTGAAGAAAGAAAGGTAAACATATTAAATATACCCTAATAAAAATTCAGTGATCAGCAAATGCAGTATGTGCATCTTAGAAATCAATTGTCTTTTGTTTCCTTGGAAAATTATGGGCCCTGTTTAGGAACATGCCATCTGGAGCACAGCTGGTGTCATAGAACTCTGGGGCCTAAGCAGAACAGGGTTGGGCTTTGTAAACACCTGGATAGGAGATGTGTGAATCTGACATATGCCCCTGGGTCATTCAGCCGTGAGCTTAGTGAAGAGAAAGGATGGGCCACTAGAATCAATTCAAAACCCTATGGTCTTTCTGTTCTTCAATTTCTTTTCTTTAAAAAACTATGCATGTGTGTGTGATGTGCATGTATGTGTCTTCACAAGTGTAGGTGTGTGTGTGTGTGTGTGTGTGTGTGTGTGTCTGTGTGAGTGCAAACATGGACGTGCAAGGTTGAGGTTGGATATCTTCTTCCATTACACTGTCTTATATATTGAGACAGGGTCTATCACTTGAGTCAAGAGCTTGCCATGTCACCTAGTTCAACCTGTCAGCTGGCTCCAAGGATTACTTATCTTTCATGGTCTAGGATTACAGACATCTCTTCTAAAGTTTATTTTAATAAATTTTAACTATGTTTTGAGATTTCATATTATATATAACATTTTCATCCCCATTATCGTCTCTCATCCCCTTCCCATGTCTGTCCAACTTCTTTTTCCCAACAAATCATCTGTCTCTTTTCATATCTTTTTGTTAGTTTGTTTGATTTTTGTGTGACTCAAATGATTTCATGAGGCTTGCTTCCCTGAGCATAGGTGTGGGTTCTTTTCAGGAGCAGGAGCAGCTCACTAGTAGCCATACTACTGGAAAAAAAACACACTCTCCCTCAGTAATCATTTACATCCTATAAAACCAGCCCCAACATCTGCGCCTGCATCACCACCCATCCCTTCTTTGCTCCATTCTGCAAACTAGGACCACATTTTTAAAGTAACACATCATGGAATCATTTCCTATAATGAATTTAAATTGTCCATGAAATGTTTAACTTCATCCATGCTCTTTATTGTGAACAGTCTAACATACGTAAAATGAACAATTTCCATGTGATGTGTTCATGTATCCATGATTCTGTATAGAAAGGTAAAGATATGTCTGTGCAATGCAGTTATGTCTCATATGTAGAAACCAGGGGATAATTTGGTGTGTGTGTGTGTGTGTGTGTGTGTGTGTGTTTGTGTGTGTGTGTGTGTGTGCAAGTGTGCATCACACGTGGAGGCCAGAGGACATGCTGTTCTGTGTGCAGGCACACATCATATATGGAGGCCGTAGGACATGCTGTTGTGTGTGTGCATGCATCCATCATATGCACAGGTGACAGGACAAGGGGATATGTCCCTCCTTACCAGCCATTACCCTTGACTTTGGTTTTGTTTTGGTTTGGTTTTGAGACAAGATCATCCCTGGCCTGAAGCTCAACAAGTCAGCAGTTTGACCAGGAAACCTCAGGAATTCATTGGCCTCTGCCTCCACAGCAACCCTGCATTATCATGCTGAGCTCTCTTTTCACATGAGTTCTATGGATCAAATTCAGGTCATCACACTCGTGGAACAAGTACTTTACTTCCTCACTTAACTCTCCAGCCCAGGAAATGTACTTTTTTTTTTTGATGTTATAACACATATAATTATTTAGAGATAATTGTCTTGACACACGTACGTATACATATCTGATGAATACAGAGGAAGCCTGAGAGAGCCAAGTATTACAGACATGATAGTAAAGAAAACGTACCAAGAACTAACCTCATCTTGATCTTAAATTCTTTATTTTATTTTATTTTTTTATTGATGTTTTGTGTATTTCATACATCATTTTCCAATTCAGTTCAGGCATATATGTCCTTCCCTTCCCCCCACCCCACCCTCGGGTATACTTGGTGATGTATAAAATAAAGAATTATAAAATAAAACCAAAAATAGGTCTGAAAATTCAGATAGATGTAAAGTATATTAAATAAGATGCATCTGAAGGTAGTAAGTGACTTGGTTTTGAGTTTGCTCTTGTTAAACTCTTTTGCTGACTTTTTTTAAAGCACAGTTATGGAGCTCATTAAAGGAGCTTTTTTACACACACACACACACACACACACACACACACACACACTGTAAAGGAGACTCTAATGTACACTTTCAGCATGGGAGATGTAAGATGAATGAATCCCTTCCTTTTATAATACCTGGTCCACAGAACTCAGGTTCTGGGAGAGAGGCAGTAAAATAATGGAATTTGAATAAACAGTGAACAAATTCAGCAGGGTTCTTTGTGCATGAAATTCAGGGTAAGTTACCTTATGCAGAGTTATGCAGGATAATAGTTTTCTCAAGCTGTTTGGGATTACCCTTTGGGTCTTTATAGTGTCTAAGAAGCCAAGACTCCTTATTCAACAAGCATAAAATCTCGATGTCAAAATGTAAAGGCTGGAAATAATCACATTGTTAACTCAGACTTTAATAACATTCTACAATGTGTTCATTTATATAGGGTGAGCTGTCCTGTAAGTTTAATCTCTCATATTTTTTCAAAATTTACATAAATAGAAATATTCAATACATGCCACATGAAAAATAATAATTGAATCCTGGCTTCCAGTAACAGAATCTAAGTTTAATTATAGGTACACTAGTTGCTCAACCTATTCCTGTAGTTTATTGAGTATTGACTTTTTCAGAAAATCGCATTGGCAGGACTTAACTTTTGAGGAATGTAGTCCAGGAAAAAGCCTCACTGCTAATAAATTTTTGGTTGTATGGGGGGAAAATGCATCTTTTAATCTCTGTCTGAGGAGAAACTGCAGAGACAGTGGTATGGCTAGAGGGAACAAAAAAAACGTTTGAATAGTGCGAATCACATTGAATCTGTTATTGGGTTTTAAAAAAGTTTGTATAAATGTGATAAATTAATTTAAGAATATACATATTTAAGTCAACAAAATTCTGAACCTCCTTGCTCAGAGAAAATTTGCCTGGATATTTTTTGCAAATAAAATGATCTAGTTTTCTTTGGCCAGATGTGAAAGCCCCAGTTTACCTTTGATAGTGAAGAAGGTTCCAGAAGACCAAAATAGCTTCCACTCCTCCTTCCTATTTACAAGTATCATACTTTCAGTTGAATCTTCTGGAGTCCAGACACTCTTCAAACAGGGTGAGTGAGTCCTGAGCTTTGATGAGTCCAAAAGTTTGTGTTCAGCTGAGTAGGTCTGTGAATGAAAGACAGAGACATTCCATTTTGTTGATCAGCTTCAAGGCAAATGGACTGACTTTATATTTCACCTTGATATTATGTGATTGTTATGAATGTTCTATGCAGAGAGTTTTCTGAGGACCGACTGCTTGGAAAAGTATTTGACTGACATGTTGGTCAGAGGAGGAAGCTCTTAGGCCATCCTAGTAAGAAGGACAGTGTGGAGTCACTGTCATTTTTTGTAGACAAAAGGAAACTCTATTGTTCCCATGTTCACAGGCTATGGTGTCTAGTTCTGAGGGCAATTTCCTAGGACTAGGATGTCCCAGATATGCTTAAACAAAAATATTGTCTGTATTCCTTTTGTTCAAAGGTGGTAGATCATGCAGACCCCTTGGCCAGAGTGGGAAGGTCTAATGTTCTCTTAAGCAGATTAGGTGGTGTAGCTCCCTTGGTCTGTGGTTGCTTTAGTGAGAAGAGGGATGTCTGAGGTCTGCTTAATAAGAATGTGAGGGCTTTTACATAATATTAATGTCTAAGTCTCACATGGGGAATCTTGGAAGGTGTGAGGTATATTTTGTCTTTGGATAAATCTGATGTTCACTTAAATTAAGTAGTAAGTAGTAAGGTAACTTCATTTTTTTTATTCTTTTCAAGACAATGTCTCCCTGTAGCCCCAGCTGTCCTAGAACTTGCTTGGTTGACCAGGCTAGACTTGAACTCACAAAGATCCCCCTGCCTCTGCCTCCTGAGAATGCTAGGATTAAAGGCATGCGCCACCACTCCTGGCATAATGTAACTTCAAGTGGAAGCTCAGGCCCCCTTGTGAAAGAAAGAAACTCTGAGACTCTACTGGGCAAAGTGAAGGTCTGAATCCCTTGGACAAATGGGGAAATTTCCTGAACACGCTTATTTAGAAGGTGAATGTCCCTATTACCTTGGGCAGTGGAGAAAAGTCCCAGCACTGCTCATCGGGTTCAAAGTCTTCACAATTTCAAATGTCCATATCTTGTGTTGAATCTGGGGGAGACCAGAAAACAATCTGGGCATTCTTAGAACAGCCTGGATTGTCATCCATATCCTGGTCACCAACTCCAGTCTTCATCTGTCCATAACTGTGTAGAGAAGGTAGTATCAGTCCACTTATGCTGACTGGATTGAAGGGAGATGGTTTGGGTTCCAGGTTCTGCTTGTTACTCTTTGACTCCTGGACCTCAAAACAGAATGAAACTAGGCCTTCTTGATCAGATAACTACACCAAGCCTAACTGATCAGAAGAGGTATGTGTGAGGCCCTTTTGGGTAGAAGTGGATGCCCTAAGGCCACATTCTTAGGAGGAAGAATGTCTTAATGTAAACCCCATATGGTAGAACTATCCCAGAATTCCTTGGGCTGGTGATTGTCCTTTTTACCTACTTTAGTGGAGGAAGGTCACTGCACTGAATAGTCTTTCAAGTGTTTTTTCACAAGTGTTTCAAGCTTTTCACAGTTTGTCTTGTCCATATTTTACATGTAGTCTTCAGTTGGCCAGGTACAATCTCAGCATTCATCTAATAGACTAGAAGTCTCCAAGGTTTGTTGTCTCCAATAGTTTGTGTTAAAATTCCCAGATCTATAAGGAAGTGCTTGAAGGTTCCTCCTTGGCAATCCCAAACAACCATCAATCCTGCACTTTTGCTCCACATTGGGGTCTTTCCCTCCCGTGGTCCCCCAAATGAAGTCCAGTAAGCACGTGTCCTGTCTTGATCCCCCTGCACTGGCCTCCATGATACAGCCCAGGTAGTCCAACAATGTTACTGCCAAAGATGTCTTCTATCATTGTCAGAGTTTCATGTTTCACATTGAGATCTTTAATCCATTTGGAGTTGATTTTTGTACCAGGTGAGATGTAGGGGTTTACTTTTATTTTTCTACAAATGGTGATCCAATTTTGCCAGGACGATTTGTTGCAGATACTGTCTTTCCTCCATTGAGTTTTCTTGGCCATTTTGTTAAATATGAGGTGCATGAAATTGCATATGTTCCAGTTTGGACCTTCAGTTTTTTTTCCATTGAGCTATGCGTCTGTTTTTGTGCCAGTACCAGGCTGTTTTTATGACTATAGCCCTTGTAATATAATTTGAAGTCTGGTATAATAATCCTCCCTATATTACTCTTTTTACTCAGAGTTGCCTTGGGTTTCCAGGGACTTTTGTTTTTTTTTGTATGAATTTTAGGATAATTTTTCTAAATCTGTGAAGAAAGTCTTGGGGATTTTAATTGGGATTGCATTGAATCTATATATTATTCTGGGTAGGATGGTCAACTTTACTATATTAATTGTTCCAATTCATGAGCATTAGAAGTTCTTCCATCTTCTGGTGTCTTCTTCAATCTCCTTCTTCAAGGATCTTTAGTGGTTTTGGTGAGGTTGGTTCCAAGATATTTTCTTTTTTCAGGCTATTGTGAAGCAAAGATCCTGTATTCCTTCTTCAATTGCTTGTTGTTGGCATAAAGAAAGGCTACCGATTTCTCTAGATTAATTTTGTAACCTGTTACTTTACTGAAGCTGTTAATCATTTTAGGAGATTTCTGGCAGAATTTTTGGCATCCCTTAGGTATACTATCATGTCATCTGCAAAAAGTGATAGTTTGACCTTGGAAGAGTACTTTTCACTACACTGATAAAAGGCACCATCAGGCCGGATGTGGTGGTGCATGCCTTTAATCCTAGCACTTGGGAGGCAGAGGCAGGTGGATCTTTGTGAGTTCAAGGCCAGACTGGTCTACAGAGTGAGTTCCAGGACAGCTGGGACTACAGGGAGACCCTGTCTCAAAAAGACCAAAAAAAAAAAAAAAAGGCACCATCAGAAGGTACCCACAATTTATGCCATAGAAATTGCTTTTGTTTGTTGTTGTTTATAAAATCCAGTGTTACTCTGTATCTCTTGATAACCTAGGAATTTCATCATTGGATTTATGAACTAGACAAGTGCTATATTAAAGGATACAGTACCTAAAACAGTAATTTGAATCTAGACTGTGGATTCTAAAAATTCCTATAGTCTTGATCACTGCAATTTGGTTCTTAAAAATGAAATTTAAACATGTTTACAAAGATTGTTTTGTAATAAGATGAGTAACTAAAGCTGTTTGTAGCAAGCTATGATGAAACTTGAATTTTTACAAAGCTAATCTGTTTTTAACTAGTTTTTGCCTTGCCATAATATTTTTTTATTAGTAAGGCACTCCACCTAATGTTAAAACTCTGCTCTAAACAGTGGGAGAAACAACAAAATTATAAACAAGATAAATGCTTTGGCCCTTGGGGTTTTATTTGATATAGAGATTGCTTTATAATCTGCTCGTATATCATAATCTGGGTTAAAAAAAAAAGCACAGCTCTCTTCACAATAGCAAGGAGCTGGAACCAACCCAAATGCCCCTCAACTGACGAGTGGATAGAGAAAATGTGGTACATGTATACAGTGGAGTTCTATCCAGCAG
>VZQC01012145.1:167499-197314 GCA_009823505.1 Rhizomys pruinosus
GAAGGGGAGATATGCCTGAACTGAATTGGAAAATGATGTATGACATGCACAAATCATCAATAAAAAAAGTTAAAAAAATTATAAAAAAAATAAAAAATTAAAATATATATAAAAAAAGAAAGACTTCACAAGCAAGGAAAATAGATGGCTGAGAAACATTTTAAGAAGTGTTCAACATCGTTAATAATTAAGGAAATGCAAATTAAAACCACCTTAAGATATCATAAGGCTGGCAAGGATCAAGAAAACAAATGATACTAAATTCTGGAGAGGGTATGGGGAAAGGGGAACACTCATCCACTGCTGGTGGGAATGCAAACTTGTACAACCACTATGGAAAGCATTATGGAGAACCCTTAAAGATTCAAAATGAGCTTACCATCTGACCCAGCCATACCACTTCTGGGAATATATCCATCAGACTCTTCCTACCACAGAGATACATATACAACCATGTTTATTGCAGCTCTCTTCACAGTAGCAAAGAGCCGGAACCAACCCAAGTGCCACTCAACCAACGAGTAGATAGAGAAAATGTGGTACATCTACACAATGGAGTTCTACACAGCAGTAAAGAAAGATGACATCATGAAATTTGCAGGTAAATAGATAGAACTACAAGATTTTATGCTAAGTGAAGTAAAGCAATCCCAGAAAAACAAAAGACGAATGGTACCCCTCATCTGTGGATACTAGTACCAAGTACCTAGTTGTAAGACAAACTGAGCATCACTAATGCTATATTCCTCATGATCTAAAGACAACTGTGCTCTTGCATTGTGAAACCCTAAACAGGTTCTAGAGCTAATCTAACATTTATTTTCAGACCTTGGATTTTCGGTACATGATAGAGGGTATGTGTGTATCTTAAAAGATTATTATTACTCTAAAGAGTAATAAGGGGTTAAAATGGAAAGATGCAAATCAAGAAATATGATATGGAAATAACATACAGTTTGTTCCCAAAGGATACAGTTTTAATATAGATTCAATGTCATAAGCTAGTGCAACTAGCCTTTCTGGGTGCTTAACTACCATACTTAACACCCATACCATTTTGGCCCATGGACTTAAGGAATAAATTTGTTCCTTGCCCTCAGAGGTCACCTAAGTCCCAGGGGATTATGCATGGGGGCATCTCTTGAAATGTCCTGCAAATGTGGGTCAACAGTCTTCCTGTGCAGGGAGGACTTAGAGAGCCACTAATGGGACTTCAGCCAGTGTACATTCTATAAATAGGAAAGTCTGCTCATGCTTCAGAAAAGGAAGCCTGGTCTAGTAAGACCTGATTTTGTCTTCAAGTGGATGGAACTGGTAAATGAAAAGCTAAAAGGAGCAAGGTACTCCCACCCTCCTCCCTCCCCAAAAAATCCTGAGAGACCCCTGAGTACCAGATCCTCAACTGACCTTGAGAAAACAAAAACTTTGGTTAATCTTGGCTAACTGTGTGGCCTTAAGCAACCAAAAGGAAAGTACGACCAGATATAAATAATCAGTAAGAGTAGAGTACAACGGCAGGCAGATCTTTGTGCGTTCAAGGCCAGCTTGGACTACAGAGTGAGTTCCAGGACAGCTGGGACTACAGGGAGACCCTGTCTCGAAAAGACAAAAAAAAAAATAAGACTAGAGTACAGTTGTAATGCAGACATAGAACTTGAGATCTTAGTAAAAGGACAAAAAGAAAAAGAGAGAGAATACTGTTGTTTGGCCTGTCTTCAATTCTTACTGGCAAGTGCATCAACCCTGTGGCTGCCACTGCTTTTGACACTCCTCAAAGACATGAGACACAGATTTTTAACCTTCCAATATGGACTGAGGACTCATGTCTCTCCAAGAATCCTCCAAACCTTCAATGCCAGATGGGGACTACTGAGATACCCAGCTTGTGGACTAAACAGCTAAGGGGAAGTCAGCCTCATTGGAATATAGACTGCTATTGTTAGACTACCTGGGCTGTATCATGGAGCCCAGTGCAGGGGGATTGAGACAGGACGCATGCTAACTGGACTTCATTTGGGGGTCCATGGGAGGGAAAGAACCCAATGTGGAGCAAAAGTGCAAGATTGATAGTTGCTTTGGATTGCCAAGGAGGAACCTTTGAGCACTTCCTTAAGGAAAACATGACATCTTTTAGGAAAAAAAAATCCTCCAATTCAAGTGATACGTGTATGTATGTATGCATATAAATATATATATATATATATATGTATGTATATATATACTGTACCAATACAAGTTGGAGAGAACAACAAAAAAATAACTGAAAAAAAATCACTGGAAAGACTCAGAAAAAGATACAGGACATGTATGGCAGAGTGCAGGGACTTGGGTGGGGTTGGGGGCATGGAAAGGAGAGCAATTCTAGATTTGATTGAAAAATGATGTACGATCTATGGAAAAAGTTTAATAACAATAAAAAATTATATAAAAAAGAAAGTAGACCTTATGTTATTTTCTTAACATAATAAAATAAAAATAATTTGCTGAGCGTGGTAGTGCACGCCTTTAATCCTAGCACTTGGGAGGCAGAGGCAGGAGGCTCTTTATGAGTTCAAGGCCAGCCTGGTCTACAGAGCGAGTTCCAGGACAGCTGGGGCTACAGGGAGGCCCTGTCTAGAAAAGACAAAAAATAATTAAAAGTAAAATAAAAATAACAGTCAATGTGAACAAGGAAAAAATACCTTTTCCCAAACTATTTATAAGAGAAAGTCACTTTATTACTCTAAGAGAGTCCTAAAGGACTTTTGAAATATAGTGAGGCTTTATTTATGTTTACAAACTGTTAAGGACCATTTTTATTTTATTTTATTTATTTTTTATTGTTTTTAATCTTTTCCATAAATCATACATTATTTTTCAATAGAATTGAGAGTCACTTCACTTTCCATGCCCCCCACCTAACCTGAGTCCCTGCACTCTATCACGAGCCTTGCATCTTTTTCTGAGTCTTTTTAGAGGTTTTTACTAGTTCTTTTGTTGTTGTTGTTGTTCTCTCTAACTTGTATTGCATATATATATATATATATATATATATATATATACATTTATATGCATACATATTTACCCATATCACCTGATTTGGATGATTTTTTTTTTTTTTGCTAAAAGATTTCATGTTTTCCTCTTTGGAGGCTCTTCCTTGGCAAGCCCANGGATGATTTTTTTTTTTTTTTGCTAAAAGATTTCATGTTTTCCTCTTTGGAGGCTCTTCCTTGGCAAGCCCAAACATCCATCAATCCTGCCCTTGTGCTCCACAGTGGGGTCTTTCAATCCCATGGTCCCCCAAATGTAGTCCATTAAGCATGCAAAAGACCATTTTTAAACCCCATGCTTGTGAGATAAGGACAACGTCAAAAACAGTAAGTTTAAAAGGTGACCGAAACTTCTATTTTCTCAAGTCAGAAAAACATTAAATTTATATTGACTTCTAGAAATCTATTGTATTTACTGTATATAGAATAGCTACTTATGCATTAAAAACTTTAAGTTAGCCTTTGAAGAATAAATTTAGGCCTCAAAAAGAAGACTTCAAACAAATGATACTAGATTGCTAGGTTTGTTACCAGAAATGTGAACCTCTCTTTAAAGAAATTATAAGCTACCATTCCTGTCTGAAAAGAAAACATCATTGAATTGTACATATGTATTATATAAATTTCATCTTTTAATATTGTTTTCTTTAAGCATTTTTAAAAAATAAATGATAAAAAATAAAAAAATGCTACTTAATCCTAAATTTCTTTGAGCAATTGATTTTGAGGCACAAAACCTGATTTTACTTGATTTGCGATCTATAAAGTTTATAAGAAATCTGTAAGTACTTGTTAGCTCTAGCTCCATCTCTGAGTGCTAAGAATTCTTGGGATTCCTGCTGAGATCCATGTTAAAACACTCCCCTGACCATCAATACCTGTCCCTGGCTTACCTATCCTGCTGAGCATGGCTGGCATTTTAATTTGGGTTATTTTTTTCTATTTTATGGGAAGAGATCCACTTCAATATTCCACATACTCATCCAAACTCTCTTACTGTTATGGGATCTGATGAATCAATACATGGTTTCCTAGGGCACATTCTCTGAACTGATCCCCAAGATGGCCTAAGCCTGTCTCCTGCAGCAGAGACAGCAGGCTGAGACACAATGGTAGAACTTCTTTCCCAAAACAGCACGTTAGTAATGACTGCTTTTATACTTTATTTTTATACTGGAGTCTTAAAAGTTCTCCCTGTTTTCCTCCTTATCTCTTCCTGTTTCTGTGAAGCCAATAGCATAGACAAGGGAACTCAACTGGGTTCCTTCCCCTGTGAGAAAGACATTTCATCAGTAAAAGCATCACCCCTCTGGTATTTAAATTCAGAGAGAGAGAGAGAGAGAGAGAGAGAGAGAGAGAGAGAGATTAACTTAAACTCCATGACCAACTTTACCTTTTGACCTCTTATGCCACTAGGACTTTCTGACATCTTAAAAATATAAAGATGGTAAAGGAAAGTTGTGGTGGTTTGAATGAGTGTCCCCCATAGGCTCTAGGTATTCAGACGTTTGTCTCCAGTTGGTGGCGCTGTTTTTGGAGGTCTTGGGGTGTGTGGCCGTGCTGGAGGAAGTGTATCACTGGGGGCAGGCTAAGTGAGTTTTAACAAGCCTCGTGGTCTACAGTTGCCCTCTGTTTCCTGTGCTCTTCGCAAGATGTTTGCTGCTCCAGTCTCCAACCGCCATACCTCCCGCCACAATGGACTCTAATTCCCTGGAACCATCAATCGTAAGCTCAAATAAACTGTTCCTTTTATAAGTTCCTTTGGTCATGGTATTTATCACAGCAACAGAAAAGTGACTAATACAGTTATTGGTACGAGAGAGTGGGCTGTTGGCTGTGAAGAACCTGACCATGTGGATGTTTGGAGAAATGTGGAAGACTTTGGAACTTTGGGCTGGAAAGGCTGTTGACTATTGTAAGCAGAGCTTAAAGGGCCATTCTAGTGGAGGCCTGGAAGAAAGCATGGCTGCAAAAGATGTGGTTCCAGGGGAAAATAAAGACTTAGGCAGCAACTGGGATATTTTGATGGAGAGTCTCGTGGCAGTTCGCCCACAGCCCAAATGCTTGCTGATGCTAAGTTGAAAAGCACTGGGACTGATTTCTTTGGCAGAGGATATTTCAAGACACCCTAATGTAGAAATGGTGTGCGTAGCTTTTATGTGAATATTGTATAGATCTACAATGAAGAAGAGCATATGGGGCAGAAAGAAATTTCCAGAATGTACAGTTTAGATCTGATAACTGCATTAGGAAGATTAAAGTTGGGGCCAAGCATGTGAAGGAGAGGTTCACTTTGATAAGGAGATTAAAACAATTAAGAAGAAGCCTCGAGATTTACAAGTAAAAACAAAAGAATCAGTACCTTCAGGCAAAGACCACACCCACGCTAATCCTCCTACAAGTCCTGGGCAGAGAAAAATTGCAAAATGTGTTTGAAGTAGGACAGAGTCCATCCCAAAACTTGCAGCCAAACTTGGCCATTCATTCATGTGTGCTGGCTTTAGAGCATGAAGTTTGCACTAGTAAAGGGGTAATCAGTTCTTCCTTCATGGTTTCAGAGAGCTGGGAAGACCAGACAGAGTGCAGCAGGGGTGGCCCTGCATAAATTAGGCCTTGATAGGCCATTGCATGCAGCTGTGAATGTGAAGTTCTGGTTGGCAGCGGAGACCGCAAGAAGACATTCAAGATGCCCGACCTGTGAGATATCTGCCATGCGCGTTCTCTTGCAGGCTCGCTACAGGCGATTTCCCCCCTGCTTCTCCCTCCGGCTCTACTACCCACCGCCATCGTTCCACTCAAATGATATACGAAACAGCTCAACCTTGTCCCCCCAAGACAAGTTCTGTCCCCTTAAGAGATGTATTGTGCCCTTTGCATAACGCATCCAACGCTTAGAACGCAGACTGAAGTCCATAGTAAGCCCTTTGGAATTCAAGTTCCAGAAGTTGCACATTGAGCCACTGGACTTGGTGTTTGCCCTGATGGTTTTTTTTGGTCTTGTATTGGTCCAGTATTTCCTCCTATGCCTCTATTCCTCTCTTTCCCTTTTAATCGGGGAAAATCTGTGTTTGGTTCCATTGTATGTTGGGAATATGTAAATTTGTCTTTTGATTCTACAGGAGCTACAGTTAAGAGATTGGCCTAAATCGCAGAAGAGACTTGGACTTTACTTTGAATGGTCATTGATAAATGTTAAAGGACTATGGGGACTTTTAAGGATGGGACTAAATGCATTTTTGCATTTTTTATGGTCAGGAGCCTATGGGGCCAGGGAGTGGAATGTGGTGTTGTTTGAATGAGTTCCCCCCATAGGCTGTAAGTATTAGAAATTTGTCTTCAGTTGTGTTGCATTGTTTTTGGAGGTCTTGGAAGTATGGCCATGCTGGCGAAGTGGTTGTTGGGGGCAGCTTAGTGAGTTTTAACAAGCCCTCGTGGGCCTTAACAGTGCTCTCTGCTCCTGCTTCCTGTGCTTTTTTTGAGTGTGACCCTCAGTTTGCTGCTCCAGTCTCCCGCCACCCAGTGCCTTCCCACCACAATGGACTTAATTCCCTGAACCACAATTGTCAAGCTCACAAAAACTCTTACCTTTTCTAAGTTCCTTGGTCAGGGTATTTTATCACAGCAACAGAAAGATGACTAATGCAAAGTAAAACCAGAAATAAATAATCAGTAAGGCCTGAAAATTGTATTCACATATATACTTGAACTCTTAGTAAAAAGACAAAAAGACAGAGATAAGACTATGATGAGCCACCTGTTGTTGGATTGTCTTCACTTCTTACCGACAAGTGCATCTACATCTGTGTCTGCCCACTGCTTGTCCATTCTTCAACGACATGAAAATCATAGCTTTATTTTTAATCTTCCAATTGGTACTGAAGATCATGTCTCTCCAAGAATCCTCCAAACTTCTCCAGATGTCCAGATGGGGACTACAGATCCCAGCTTGGTGTCTGAGCTGCTACGAGGATTTCGCCTCTTCTGAGTAATCGACTGCCAGTGTTGAACTACCCAGGCTGTATATGGTAGGTCCAGTACAGGACGATCAGACAGGACACGCGTGGTTACTGGACTTCATTTGGGGGACCATGGGAGGGAAAGACAGTATGGAGCACAAGGGCAAGATTGCTAGTGTTTGGGCCTGCCAAGGAGAACTTCAAACACTTCCTTAAGGAAACATGACATCTTTTAGCACAAAAGCAAAAAACAAAACACAAAACAAAAAAAACTCATCAGGTGTATATGTGTAGCATGTATATCTATATATATATATTTATATATATAATCTATATATAAATATATCATATATTATATATATATATATATATAATATCTTCAATATCGTATATATTATTGAAGCAACACAGTTAGAGAGAATAACAACAACAAAAAGACAACTAGAAAAAAACTCTGGAAAGATCAGAAAAAGATTAGCAGACATGTATTGCCCCGAGTTCAGGATTCAGGTGGGCTGGGATCATGGAAAGGAAAAGTGACTCAAATTTGATTGAGAAACTGATGTTGATGTATGTGTAAAAACTTTAATAACAACAAATAAAAATAAATTAAATATATATTTTGTGTGTTTGTTTGAATAAAGATTGGGGGCTGGAGAGACTGGCTCAGTGGTTTAAGAGAAATGGGTCTTGCAGAAGACCCGAGTCCAGTTCCAGCAGTATGTATTCATCAGGCCTTTTCATACATTATAAAAACATTCATAATGATAAATATGTTGTGTTCATTTTAATTGTGCATGCCATAAATTAATAATCTGTGAAAATATAGAAATTAATTTTAAAAAAGAATGAAAAAAAAGTGCATTGGACAAATTTTCCCTAAGAACATTTTATTTTGACACATAGAACCCATAAAATGAAATATCATAGATATTCCTGATGCAGTTAAATGAAATTTAGATTAAACTAGGAATAAAAAGAAAGGTAGAAAATTTATATCCTGATTGTTCAGAAGACTGGGGTTCAAGTCCCAGCACCCAAATGGTGGCTTAAATCCATACATCTTTGAAAGACTCAGAAGGGGAAACAGACATGTATGGCAGACTGCATGAAACTTGGGAGGGGTGGGGGGCATGGAGGGGGGAATAAGCCTGGTTGAACTGAGAAGTGATGTTGAAATGCAACAAACTTCAATAAAAGATAAAAAGAATTATATTTGGCCGGACGTGGTGGTGCAGCCTTTGATCCTAGCACTTGGGAGGGCGAGGCAGGTGGACCTTGTGAGTTCAAGGCCAGCCTGGTCTACAGAGTGAGTTCCAGGACAGCTGGGACTAAAAAAAAAAAAAAAAAAAAACGAAAAAAAAAAAAAAAGAATTATATTTGACATATGTCATATCTCTTTTAATGGGGACTGTGGACTTTATATAATATATTTCCTAGAAACATCAGTTTTTGTGCTTCTAGGCTTCTCATTCTATTGTCTTCTCATCGTTTTCAGAACTCGCATCTGAACTTTCTAGAAAATTAGCTAGTGTCGCAGTCTTAAATTAATTTCTCTTGGGTTAGCATTCATCATCCATCCATTTCTCTGTCATTGTTTCTAAAGTCTTCACAAGATTTGTTTAAGGATGATACAGCTTCAGATTAATCATGGATTTACTGTTAGACCTACTTCAAATCAGAAGATCCAGGCTTATTTCCCCCTCCATGCCCCCCACCCCTCCAAGTCATGCAGTCTGCCATACAGTCCTGTTTCCCCTTCTGAGCTTTTCAAATTTTCCAAACAAAGATTTTTTTGGGGGAGAACCTACTGTTCAGTCCATTCCTTGTCCCAGTTCTTTTGTTGTTTCCCTCCATTGTATTGTTTAAGCATTTATGTATGTTAAGCATTTATGTTGTCACACATGTCCTAAAATCATGTCATCTGAAATAAACTGTACGTTATTCCAAAAAAAAAAATATATATAAAAAAAAAAAAAAAAAAAAAAAAAAAAACATACATTACTCCCATTTCAGGGGATGTACCTCCATCTTCTGACCTCTGTGAGTAATTACAGACTTGCAGGGAATAAATACATTCATATGCATAAAATTAAAATAATAAATACAATACCATTTTTGTCTTATTGAGACAGGATCTCCCTGTACCTCCAGCTGTCCTGGTACTCACTATGTAGACCATGCTGGCCTTGAACTCAAAGAGATCCAACTACCTCTGCCTCCCGAGTGCTTGGGTCAAAGGCATGCACCACCATGCCTAGCTAATAAATACAATATTAAAATAAATACAATATTTTTAAAAATGTATGTATACGAGTGAGTGTTGTATGCCTGCAAGGATGCTAAGTGCACCTGTTTTGTGAAATGCCCAAAGCAGACACAAGAGGGCAACATATCCCCTAGTATTGGCAGTGTAGACAGTTGTTAACCACCAAGAGTGCACTGGAACTGGAACCTGGATCTTCTGCAAAAACAACCAGTTTTCTTAACAACTGGAACCTGGATCTTCTGCAAAAACAACCAGTTTTCTTAACCACTGAGGTAAATTTTTTCCCCTGATATTTTCAAGCCCATGGAAATGTACATAGAACTACAGAAAGACCAAGAGACTTGCAGAAGTTCATGAAACTCCCAAAAACAGCTATCAAAAGGACACAGCGCCATATGCTGGCCTATGCAGAAAATAAGAAGTGAATACAAGAATGTAAAACTGTAGCTGTAAGAGTAAATTGGGCTCAGTAAAGCCTATTACCTGACAAAGGCTATCATGTCATGCATGCTCTCAATCCATACCAATTCAGTGACTTCCAAGGTGGACTGTTAGACATAGGAGGTTTTCTTTATATATGCATATGAAAATACTAACATAAACTAGAAATAGTGCCACACTCTACTAAAAATTCCTTTTACTTGTAAAAGTTCCTGAAAGTTTACCCTACAGAACTGCATGACAAAATTGAACAGACAGCAAATTTTATTCCTGGAAGCTTCATCTCTATCCAAATTCTCTTCAGTATGTGCATCTCTATTTCCTTAGGGTTTCATAATAATGATATCTTGTGAATGAAATTTGTTACCAAGAAGAATATGTTTAAAAATTAATAGGGCGAGTTAGAGGCCAGCTTGGTGTACACAGTGAGACTCTGTCTCAAAAAAACATGTGCATAATGTATAATGGACTGGCAACTTGCTGTCAGGATGACCCGAAACTCAGTATCTAGGACCCACATGCTAGGGGAGAACTGACACTCACAATAAGTTTGTACTTTGACCTCCGTGTAAACACAGAGGCATGCAGCATCCACATACATTCACCAATAATTGAAGTGCATATAATGATGAAGATAAGAGGGCTAATAACATCTTTTAAATTTTTTGTTATATCATGGGAATGGTTATATTCAAGGAGTAGAGTATACTTGGTGTATTGATGAATATGCTGACTGTACAAAGTGGCAGCACTGGGGCAGGGAAAAGAATTGTGCAGAGAGGAGGGAACTGTGCTTGTTGGTTGGTTCATGTTATCTAGCCATTGTTCTTGATGTGGATTTCAGTTAATATTGCTGGGTATTAAAGAAAAGGTCTTAATATGCTAAGTGTTAGAAGTAGCAAAATAATATCTATAAATGACTTTAGTATTTAGAAAGTGTGATGGTTAATCCTGTGTGTCAACTTGAGTGGACTAAGGAACAAATAAGAGAAAAAGGAACTTCGGATTGGAATACCTCAACCCGGATGGCCCACCCCAAATGTGGGTGTTAACTTCTGCTGGCAGGCAGTATTAAAGTCCATTCCAGAGGGAGCTGATCCCTTTTTTCCTGTGGCTTGCCTCTCTCTCACTGGTGAGTTAGTCTTGCTGCTGTGATCAACCCTTTGGATCCCAGCATGTACTGAGACTGGCAGATCTCCCAGAATCCATCAGGCCTTCAGCACCAGATTGGGATTACTGAGACATCCAGCCTTGCGGACTGAGCAGTGCCCTGGATTTTCAGCCTCTCCAGTGCAGTACAGCTACTGTCGGACTCCTTGAACTCTCTCACGTGAGCAAATCAATAAATTGTACATAGCTATACATTCGTCCTGTTGCTTCTGTTTCTTTAGAGAACCCTGACTAATACAGATTTTGGAACCAGAATTGGTTCTAGAGAAACAGAGTTGAAAGGATGAATTTCTTTACTGGCCTTGGTAGTTTCTGGAACCAGCTCTCCAACCCAATGAAGCCTAGAGTTACTAAAGGCTCTCCTGGTGGCATGAAGAGGAATGGTAAACCTTGGTGCAGACTATTTGATGTAATTATGAAGATAGATCCATTTGACTCACCTAACTCGCCTCTTGTGAGGAGCAAGGAATTTAGTGATTCTATATATAAAACATTTGAGAAATTGCGGAAAAATAAGGAAAATAACGATATTGCCTGACTGCTCTTAGCATCTCTGGATAAAGTGATAGAGGAAAATAAAGAGCTCAGTGATAAAATGGACCAGCTTTAGATTCGAAACAAGTTTAAAAGTTTCCAAGTGTGCTCTAGAAGTGAATCTTCTTTCCGGCAACCAAAGAGCTAAAGCAGCAGAAAATCAAGCTGGAACCCTTATTATATGTTTGGCTGATTTACAATGCAAATTTAATTCTCAGCCACGAAGATTGTCAGCGGTCAAAGTGAAAGCACTATGGGGAAAAGGTGGAATCCTGAAAATTGGGATGGAGATGTGTGGGAGAACCACAAAGATGAGGATTTTGAACCCTCAGTTTCTGATGGATTTTCTTTATCTGAGGAATTAATCTCCCCACCCTCAGCAGAGAATCCACACCCTGCAGATCCCTCCTCCCCACCTTTGCTTGAGGAAACTAGTCTCCCCCACCCAGTGGAAGCTAATGTCCCTCAGGGCCCAACAATTGTTGCCTCTAGACCTATAACCAGATTGAAGGCTAAGCAAGCCCCTCAAGGTGAGATAGAAAGCGTGGTCCATGAGGAGGTCCGCTACACCACTAAAGAAAATAATGAGTTTGCTGATTCATTCCAGCAGAGGCCTAAGGAATATGTGTGGGAATGTATTTTAAGGGTGTGGGATAATGGTGGAAGGAATATAAAATTGGATCACACTGAGTTTACGATATGAGCCCACTGAGTAGAGATTCTAGGTTTGACATGGAAGCTCGAGTGGTTAAAAAAGGTGTGAAAAATTTATTTGAACAGTTGGCTGACGTATTTATTAAAACATGGCCTACTAACACCAAGTTACAGATGCCTGATATTCCTTGGCTTAGTATTGATGAAGGGATTGTGAGGGTCAGGCAGATAGGCATGCTCGAGTGGATTCAAAGTGTAAAACTACATTCTCCACAATATGAGGACCCAGAGGACATGCCTTTCACTGAGTTTATAAGATGGAAAGTACTGAGAGAGACACCAGAACATTTGAAGAGCTTTGTTTTTGCTCTATTTCTTATGCCAGATCTTACTATTAGAGAAGTTGTTGCTCACTTGCATAAATTAAATGTACATGTAATAGGTTTAACAGGACCTTAGGGTAAGCGTCAGGTGGCAGCACTGAATCGCCGAAGGCCAGAAGAGTATAGTTATGGTAGTTATCATAATGGGCAGCAAAGCAAAACAATGCCTATAATGGCATGACCCAAAATGATCTTTGGAACTGGCTAAGTAATCCTGGTGTTCCCAGGAACCAAATACATAAGAAGCCTACTAAGTTTTTATTTGATCTGTATAAGCAGAAAAGCTCTAGAACAAATGACAGGAAGTCAACATTGGATTTCAGCAGTAGCAAATCCCGTCCAGTTAACCAGTTTCCAGACATGAGACAGTTCACAGACCCAGAACCCCTTGAATGAAGGGGTGGCCGGGTTCCAATGAGGAAGGACCTTGTCACAATACCAAAGATTTATGCTGTTTGCATTCCTCCTGTCCTTCACCAGAGGGACCTGAGGCCTTTTATTAGAGTAACTGTACACTAGGGAAAAGGAAATAATCAGACTTTTCGAGGCCTATTGGATACTGGTTCTGAGTTGACACTGATCCCAGGAGACCCTAAAAAGCATTGTGGCTCTCCGTTTAAAGTAGGTACCTATGGAGGTCAGGTAATAAATGGAGTTTTGGCTGAAGTGCGACTCACAGTGCGCCCAGTGGGTGCCAGAACTCATCCTGTGGTTATTTCCCCAGTCCCAGAATGTATAATCGGGATAGATATATTTAGAAATTGGTAGAATCCCCACATTGGTTCCCTGACCTATGGAGTGAGGGCTATTATGGTTGGAAAGGCCAAATGGAAACATTGGTGCTGCCTCTACCAGGGAAAATAGTGAACCAAAAATAGTATTGTATCCCTGGAGGGATTGCAGAAATTAGTGACACCATCAAGGATTTGAGCAGGGGTGGTGATTCCTACCACATCTCCATTTAACTATCCAGTGTGGCCTGTGCAAAAGACAGATGGATCACGGAGAATGACAGTTGACTATCAAAAACTCAACCAAGTAGTGACACCAACTGCAGCCACTGTACCAGATGTGCTGTCCTTACTTGAGCAGATTAATATGTTTCCTGGTACCTGGTATGCAGCTATTGATCTGGACAATGCTTTCTTCTCAATACCAGTTCATAAGGACCACCAGAAACAATTTGCTTTCAGCTGGTAAGGCCAACAGTATACCTTTACTGTCTTACCTCAGGGGTATGTTAACTCTCCAGCCTTGTGCCATAACTTAGTTAGAAGGGATCTTGATTGCCTGACTCTTCCACAAAATATCACATTTGTCCACTATATTGATGATGTTATGCTGTGAACAGGAGGTAGCAGCTAGACTTGTTGGTAAAGCATATGCACATGAGAGGATGGGAAATAAATCAAAATAAAATTCAAAGGCCATCTACCTCGGTGAAGTTTCTAGGAGTTCATTGGTGTGGAGCATGCAGAGACATTCCTTCTAAGGTAAAGAATAAGTTGCTGCACCTGGCCCCTCCCTCTACTAAGAAAGAAGCACAACGTTTAGTGGGCCTTTTTGGATTCTGGAGGTAGCACATACCTCATCTGGGTGTACTACTACGACCCATATATCAGGTAACTCGGAAGGCAGCAAACTTTGAGTGGGGCTTGGAACAGGAAAAGGCTCTTCAACAGGTCCAGGCTGCAGTGCAGGCTGCTCTGCCCCTAGGGCCATATGATCCAGCAGACCCAATGGCGCTTGAGGTATCAGTGGCAAATAGAGATGTTGTATGGAGTCTGTGGCAGGCTCCCATATGGGAATCACAGCGGAGGCCCTTGGGATTTTGGAGTAAGGCTCTACCTTCATCTGCAAACAACTATTCTCCTTTTGAGAGACAGCTCTTAGCCTGCTATTTGGCCTTAGTGGAAACTGACCCTTTGACAATGGGTCACCAAGTCACCATGCGACCTGAGCTGCCCATCATGAGCTGGGTGTTATCAGACCCACCAGACCATAAAGTAGGAGGTGCTCAGCAACAGTCCATTACCAAATGGAAGTGGTACATAGGTGACAGGGCATGGGCAGGCCCTGAGGGCACAAGCAAGCTACATGAAGAAGTTTCCCAAATGCTTATGGTTCCCACTCCTGTGACAATGCCTCCTGTGCTTAAGCATGCACTTGTGGCTTCATGGGGTTTGCCCTATGATCAGCTGACTGAGGAAGAGAAGACTAAGGCCTGGTTTACTGATGGTTCTGCATGCTATGCAAGCACCACCCAGAGGTGGACAGCTGCAGCATTACAGCCTATTTCTGAAACAACCCTAAAAGACAGTGGTGAATGAAAGTCTTCACAGTGGGCAGAACTTCATGCAGTACACATGGTTGTGCATTTTGCCTGGAAGGAGAAATGGCCAGAGGTTTGATTATATACTGATTCGTGGGCTGTAGCCAATGGTTTGGCTGGATGGTCAGGGACTTGGAAGGAGCATGACTGGAAAATTGGTGAGAAAGACATTTGGGGAAGAAGTATGTGGTTAGAGCTCTTTGAATGGTCAAAGGATGTGAAGATACTTGTGTCTCATGTAAATACTCATCAAAAGGTGATCTCAGCAGTAGATGAGTTTAATAATCAAGTAGATCGGATGACTCGTTCTGTGGATAGTCAGCCTCTATCTCCAACTTTCCCTGTTGTTGCTCAATGGGCCCATGAACAAAGTGGTCATGGTGGCAGAGATGGAGCTTATGCATGGACTCGACAGCATTGACTTCTACTCACCAAGGCTGATCCAGCTACAGCTGCTGCCGAGTGCCAGATTTGCCAACAGCAGAGAACAACATTGAGCCCCTGATATGGTGCTATTCCCCAGGGTGACCAGCCAGCAACTTGGTGGCAGGTTGACTACATTGGACCACTTCCATCATGGATGGGACAACGTTTTGTCCTTACAGGAATAGATACTTATTCTGGTTATGGATTTGACTTTCCTGCACATAATGCTTCTGCCAAAACTACCATCCAGGGACTTATAGAATGCCTTATCCACCATCACGTTATTCCTCACAGCATCGCTTCTAACCAAGGAATTCACTTCACAGCCAAAGAAGTGCGACAGTGGGCCCATGGTCATGGTATCCACTGGTCTTAACATGTTTCCCACCACCCAAAAGCAGCCGGCTTGATAGAACTCTGGAATGGCCTCTTGAAGACACAGTCACAGCACCAATTAGGTAGCAATACCCTGGAGGGCTGGGTCAAGGTTCTCCAGCAGGCAGTATATGCTTTGAATCAGCACCCACTATATGGTACTGTTTCTCCTATAGCAGAATTCTTGGGTCCAGGAACCAAGGGGTGGAAGTGGGAGTGATTCCATTCACTATCACCCCTAGTGACCTAGTAGGAAAATTTTTGCTTCCTGTAGCCAAGTGCTTGCGTTCTGCTGGTCTAGCAGTTTTGGCTCCAAATGGGGGAGTGCTTTTGCCAGGAGATACAGCAAACGTTCCATTGAACTGGAATCTAAGACTTCCTCCTGGCCACTTTGGGCTTCTACTGCCCTTAAGCCAACAGGCTAAGGAAGGAATAACAGTAGGAGGAGGAGTGATTGATCCAGACTACCAGGGGGAAATTGGACTTTTTCTCCACAATGGGGGCAAGAAGATTATGTCTGGAAGGCAGGAGATGCTGTAGGGTGCCTTCTGGTGCTACCATTTCCTATGATTAAGGTCAATTGGAAACTCCAACAACCCAAACCAGACAGGACAATAAATGGCCCAGACCCTTCAGGGATGAAGGTATGGTTCACTCCTCCAGGGAAAGAGCCAAGACCTGCAGAGGTGATTGCTGATGGTGGCGGAAATACAGAATGGGTAGTAGAAGAAGGTAGTCATAAATATCAGCTGAGGCCATGGGACCAGTTGCAGAAATGGGGATTATAATAGATATTAACATTTGTCCTATTTGGTTAAGAATGTGCTTGTTTATATATATATGGACTTGTGATGGTAAATTCTGGGTGTCAACTTGACACCCAATAAACAGCCTCTCCTTACGTTATACTTAAATGTCAATTGGGAACAATGGCAAGGTCATAATTCCACCTAACATGTTATAAGTGTCTCATGTGCAATAGCAAGGCATTCTATCTTAGAGTATGTGGTAATGTCCTTGAGGAACATTTAGTCCTTCAGTATCTAATAACATAAATATGACAACACTTAACACTTATCTCAGTTGCACATAGGTTATTAGATACTGAAGGACTAAGTGTTCCTCAAGGACATTACCACCTACTCTAAGATATAATGCTTTGCTATTGCATATGAGACTGTTGCTTCTGTTTCTTTAGAGAACCCTGACTAATACAGAAAGGATTGTCTCCTGGTAGTGACATTTCCTCATCCTTGAGCTAGCATAATCCTGAACTGAAGACACTGGAGTTATGCAGAAGAGGATGGAAAAGGAAAGGGACATTTTTGCTACTATCTCCACATCTAGGCGAAACTTTTCCATTGTAAACATGGGTTTGTATGTGCAGTTATTTGCAAGTACTTGTGTCTATTGTGCACAAAGTTCAATCAACATTCTAAGCTTTATAAATTATCTAAAATGAGTGAATAGTAAAATATAGAGCTAAGGAAATAGCCAACTTGTGACTGTGTTAGCATCAACAGAAAAGATTACTCAATACACATAGGATTGTCCTTTCACCTCTGGATGATGTGAGTCAAGACATGTTCTGGCAATGGAGGGCCAGAGGGAAGCTTGTAGGGAGAGATTTCTACAGGTGTGCCCAAGTTGGTGTTCATGTGAACTGTTGATGTGTGTGTGTGTGCGTGTGTGTGTGTGTGTGTGTGTGTGTGTGTGTGTGTGTAACTTCTGGTTACACAATAGGAATTAATTAATTCTTCTTCTTGAGAATATTTTACTATATAGATCTAATAGTAAATTGAACACTGCTTACTGTAGTCTCTTGCTTATGTATCCTACTGAAGTGAGCATTAAGGGAATGCAGATATTAATTAATTCTATCTATAAATATTAATTGTAACTTAATTCTATTTACAAATATTAATTATAGCTTAATTCTTTGTAAAGGCCTGCTGCCATTTATGTCTTCTGTGAATTGTTTTTTGCTAAGGAAGACAGGATTACAATTTGTCTGACAGAATGAAATGTCCTGGTATATTCTTGGTTATTAAAATACTCATGTAGCTTGGGGATTATTTATTTATTTTTTTGGTCTTTTCGAGACAGGGTCTCCCTGTAGCCCCAGCTGTTCTGGAACTCATTCTGTAGACCAGGCTGGCCTTGAACTCACAAAGATCCACCTGCCTCTGCCTCCCGAGTGCTAGGATTAAAAGCATGCACCACCACGGCCAGCGTAGCTTGAGGTTTTTGAGTTAGTGTCTATTCACAGTGTGGGGAAAGGCATGGTATATACAGTATGGTCTGAATTACCTAAATGTGTGTACACACGCAGAATCTATAAGGACACTATGAACTAAGCTACATGTGACTGGATGACTTTGTTCTTGGCTTCTTGCATTCTGTTTTCTGTAACGCCCCATATTAAAAAAAAAAAGATGCTTTAAAAAAAACTTTAAAAAAATTAATAGGGTTTACGCATCATGTTAAAGAACACAAATTGGACTCAGAAAGTGCCTTTAGTGAGTCCCAGGTCATCTTAGAAGATATAAAATAAGAGTATCTGAGTGTTATGGTGCACTCCTTTAATCCCTGCCCACAGGATACAGAAACAGGTGTATCTCTGTGAGATGGAAACCACCCTGGAGTATATACTGAGTTTCATGCTAGTCAGGCTACAGGGAGACCCTGTCTCAAAAAAACAATGAAAAGTCCCAAAACAAACAAACAAACAAACATAGGCAAAAGTGAAGAGATTAGGATAAACATAATTAAGGAGTTCAGCACACCTCTGTGTTCCTTTAAGACAGACGCAGTGCCCATGAGCAGACCCCAAAGATGAGAATCAATATGTCCCATCTCTGCATCAACATGGTTTTAGAAAATAATGTCTTATAAACAAAGTAAACTCAACACATATTTCCATTCTTTTCAGCTTTCCATAGTGGCTAATTAGAAAGAGATGAACAATGTTCTCCTCTGACTGAATTTGAGGTGTCCTGAGGAGTAAGCAAGCAGAGTTCCTTTCCTTTCTTTTTCTTCTCCTTCATTCTCTTCTTTGTCCCTGTGGAGGTTCCCTCCTTCTTCACCCCCTCACCCTATGAACATAAATGTTGAAGCTGAGTATATAGAATGCCAAGGTGTGATGCTGGTTTCCTTTGTTTCTTACAAGACCCTGGATGGCAGTTGGATATCAATGACAGTCCTTTTCTTTTCTTTTATTGGGGGAGGGGGGCTCTTTTTGAGACAGGGTCTCCCTGTAGCTCCATGGCCTGGAACTCACTATGTAGACCATGCTGGCCTTGAACTCACAGATATCCACCTACCTTTGCCTCCCAAGTGCTAGGATTAAAGGCATGCACTACCATACCCAGGAATAATTCATCACGTGAAAGTTTTCACTGTGTTCTTTCTCAACATTGTATTAGTTCCTTTTCCTGATGCTTTAATAAAGCACCCTGTCAAAGCAACCGCAGAGAAAAAAGCATTATTTATCGCTCAGAGTTAAATGGTAGAGCCTGTCATGGCAGGACATCATGGTGGCAGGAACATGAGACACCTGGTCACATTATATCTTCACTCAGGAAAATGGAGCTACGAATTCTTTTGCTCTTTTCAGCTGACTTTTAAACTCGCTGATTAAACTCCAAGACACTCCAATTAAACTAATCAAATTATCCCTCCCAGGCATGGATAGAAACTCACATGATTTACATAATCCATCACAAGTATTGGCATAGGCTGACCACCAAGGCCACTCTAGAGCCTGTCAATTGATGACCAATATTAATCATCACTTTACCTAATACAAACATGGTATTTGCTAAAATGTTAAGAACTTACCTCCTTAAAGTGAACGTCAGTGGAGAACTGATCATGCATTCAACCAAATTCTTTTCTTTTACTGTCAGTCAATCCCCTAAAATTCAAAATAAAGGTGATGATGGTGTTCAGTCACAGTTTGTTTTCAATATCTTGATATTTGTCCTGCAGTGTTCTTTATATATGGAAGGACTGTGCTAGAATTCAGTTGAAATTTATTGTTCTATTTTGTCTTCCATTGCTGTGACAAAACACTCTGACCAACACCAACTTGGGGAGGAAAGGTTTATTCAGCTCACATCTCCTAGGTCACAGTTCATCACTTAGGGAGCCCAACCAGGAACTCAGGGCATGAACCTGGAGGCAGTAGCTGAAGCACAGGCCATGACGGAATGATTTTCATTGGCTTGCTCCCCTGGCCCATGCCCAGCCTGCCCTCTTATACAGTACACAACAACCTGCCGAGGGTGGCACCACCCATAGTGTGCTGGGCCCTCCCACATTGCTCGACAATCAACACAATACTCCACATATTTGGCCACAGGCCAGTCCAATGAAGCCAATTCCCCAACTGAGGCTCCCTCAACCCAGGTGTGTCAAGTTGATACTAAAGCTATCCAGCACAGTAATCTTACAAGCACACCTGAACTTGAGTCTTTAATACAGTAGAAATCAATTAAGATGTGCCTGATAATGAGAGAGAAAATTAGTGCTTTGATAGTACCAGATATTGCTTATGGCATTATAGTTTTCAAGCATCCGAAGAAATGAAAAGTTTTCTGAACTGTTTCTTCTTACAGAAAATTAAGTGAAAAAGCCTACCATCTAATTAGGTGAAAGTGCCTATTGCTTACCTAATAGTAAGAAGCGTTTTTACCTGGATTTAAATTATAATTGCTACTTTTTCTACTCCAACAACTCAACTCAAATTATAACTGTTGGTGTACCAAATAGTCCCCATAACATTGCCTGGTAAACACTATAAAATCCATAATCTATCTGATGAAAAATTTACCTTTCTAGTTTGGTCAATCATCTGGTTATGGAACTGCTCTTAGGAAGGCAGGTTCAATTTAAGTCGTGCTAAACTGATGGGCTGAACACCTAGTGTGTTAAATAAGCTTTTCTTGTCTGGAGTACCACCTCCCAGTGCAGTTCTTCTGGTTCTGGCCACAAACATGGAGCTTTCTGTAAATCTGCTGTGTTTATGAATTATTCTGAATTCTTCAGTAAAGTGTACTCTCTCTCTCTCTTCTTCATACCCCTATTTAAACATGCTTTCTTCAATGTTTTGCACTGCCCTAACATCGTACATGTCTTTACTTTTTCTCTAAATCTTCCCTCCTCAAAGCAGCTGCTGAGATTCCCAGCTTGCCTAGCCTAAGGATTTTTTGTTTGAAACTCTAATAAACTGTGCTAAAGCCACCATTTGGGTCCATTCTTAAATTCTTTTAACAATGAAACTAAGAAACTTTTAGGGGACATTCTTTCTCCCCATTTCATAACCATTTTTGAAATAATTTTAATTTTAGTATAATCAAAATTGACTATATGGATATTGGGGGATTATGTGACAAAACAGACAGACAGACAGACAGACACACAGACACACACACACACACACACACACACACACACACACACATACACACACAGATAGAGAGACAGGAAAGAGTGAAAAATATTGACTTATAATCAAATAAAGTTGGGATATACAGACATAAGGCTGCCACTGCTGCACAGTATCTCCAAGCAATTGGGGTGTAGCTGATGTTGGTGGAGGAGTTTTGGTTGACTCAAGGAGACCAACATTTGGTTTATTGATTCAGTGGCCTTTGGTAACACTCTCTGGTATTCCAGAGACCAAATGTATGCTTGTAAGTGCGATCTCGATACAATCCTCCCATGGGTACATCAGGTCATTGACAGCAGGGCGGACCTTACCATCTTTTTTCTTGCAGATATCCCAGTTTAAAGGCAATAAGCCTTAACCTTTTTTGGGGGGGGGAGGGGCTTGGGTCCCCTGGCTAGCATCATCTTGGCAGAATAATCCATTGCTGCTATCAGTGCTCTCTTGTATTAATTATATGAACTACTTAAAGAGACGTTAGTATTATATTTGTTTCTGAATAGACAATAATCCTTTTTACAGTTCCTATGTATATTAGTCAATTAAAGAAAGCAGTTTTTTCAGTTTTATAAGACATTACTTCTATAACAGTCAGCTCTAATTTACCGTTAAAGGATGACTTCATTACCACACTGTTTTCCTTTGTTCTATGAAAAAGAGTTAAGGAGGTCTCTCATATAGAGTCTGTGCTGCACCTAGAAGGTAAAGTTGATTAGGACTCACTGTAAACAGATGTTACACCTATTATTAGCTCTCTCCTTGAAGGAATAACTCGTGGATGTTGCCACAAGCTTATACCTTCTAGTGATTAGGAGATTTATATGCCATAGTAAGGCCTTGTCATCTCTATCAGGGAAAAACAAAAAGTAATCCAGGGATTAACACACCATCCAAACATCTGTGTCTATACCAAAGTAACCTACCATAGTAACTAGCAATGTTTAAATACATATATATCTAATCGCTTATGCTTCATTAGCAGGATTCAAAGCCTGTCCCTGGGCAATCGGTCAGCTCATGAAAGGAAACAGCCAGAACTGATTAGAGTCCAAAACAACATCTCCAGACAAAGTAGACTGTTGTGCTTCTTGTCCACCTGTGCCCCATCTCTAAGCCTAAGGAACAATCTGTGGAAGAGGGGGAGTGGTATATTGTAGGGGCTGTGATAGGGGTGAATGGTAAAACTACGACAATATAGTCTGGACACTTATTTGATCAACTTGATTGAACATTCAAGCCCCTCCAGCTGGATGGTGGGAGCCTTGGGCTGTGTGGGCTGGGGCACAACTGCTTGCAAATTGGTTTTATATGAAGGATTCTTGTGCAAAAAAAAAAAGGAGCTAGATACTGACATTTGAACTAACTGGGAATATAAAATGCTAGTTGTTTTATTTATAGTTTGTATTGGGTTGGTCTCTATATTTTTCTGAAATACACAACATCACAGTGTAACACTTTCTTTTACTTGTAGGACAATTTAAAGGAATTAAGCTTAAATTTTTACTTCCCAAATAAGTAGAAGTCTTAGTCCAGTCATATAGCGTTAAAGAGCAAAGTGTTTATTGGGTAAAATTTATTTAGCAGGTACTCAACTCTGCCCAAGCTTTATCCACCAAGTATAGGATATTTTAAGGCTTAGTGAATTGTTTAGATTAGTTAAATTTAGGTGTAGGTTTTGGTGGAAATGGTAATACAATTGAACTAATTGGGAATATAAAATGTTAATTGTTTTATTTATAATTTGTATTGGGTTAAGGTATACAAATGGCCTATATATTTTTTCTGAATTACACAACATCACATTATAACACTTTCTTTTACTTGTAGGACAATTTAAAGGAACTAAGCTTAAATTTCCTTCCCAAATAAGTAGCATACAGTCAATGAGAAACAGTTTGGGTAAATTTAATGAAAGCTTATGCCTTGGCTCCTGTTTATGGGTATGTGTAATACAACTTAGGCATCTATAGGTCAAAACATAAAAACCTAAAAGAAAAAAAAAGGGAGAAGTGGGAGGTGGGGTACTATCCTTTCTGGGATACAAATGGAAAACTCTGTGTTCCAATCCTATTGATAAATTTTCAATTTTTCTGATCTTGAAACTAACAATGGGAGGAGAATTTTATGTTCCCACAGGTAAAAATCACCAATCTAAATGCCTGAAAACATACAACTTATGGCTATGCAGGATGGACTGGGAAATGCCAGCAGAGAGGTTGACCCATCTGAACATTAAAGAAAGAGGAACCTCAGACTGCCTGAGTCACAGACACTGAGCATCTCTCTGAATAATATTGGGGTTAACTGTTTATAATGGGCCCTAATGAAGTTTACCTTCCAGATACTGAGAAACCTTCCTACCTCTCCCCTTTATAGGAAAAAGAAAAACATGATGGTAATGAAACCACTCCCTAACTGTAAACTAGAGCCAATTGTTACAGTGGTAATTTCCTATAAAACAGGCATAACGTATTAATTGATTGATAGGCATAGGAACTGTGAAAGGATATTTCTCTATCTAGAGCCAAATTCAATAGTAAAGTGTTTATAAGTTGTGTAATTAAGCAAAATATATTACTACAGGAAAGCTCTGACATCAGCAATGAATTATTCTGCCTAGGAGATGTTGGCTAGGGGATTCAAACCCGCCCCCCCAAATTATAAAGGCCTTTTGCCTATAAATGGGATATATGCAAGGAGAAAGGCAGTAAGTCCCTGTTGTCGAAGACCTGGTGTGAGCATGAAAAATGTTATGAGACGTCACCTGCTAGCGTACAACTGGCCTCTGAAATGCTAGAGAGCGTTACCAAAGGCCACTACAGCAATACAGCAAAATATTGGTCTCCCTGAGACAAACAAGACTCCTCCGAAAATATCAGCTACACCTCAACAGCCTGGAGATACAGTGCAACAGTGGCAGCCAAGTGTCTATATTATATCCCAAAACTATTTGGCTATTAGCTCTCTCCTTGGAGGAATAACTCACAGCGGATGCCACAAGCTTATGTCCTCTAGTGGTTAGGCGATGTTATAAGCCACAATAAGAACTTGTCACCCTTTATAGAGAAACCACAGTTTGCGGATTAGCATACCATCCAAGCATCTGTGTCTATGCTCACAGCTTAGCTTGACACAATAAGTGGTACTGCTTAAATGCCTGTACATCCAATAGCTTGAGCTTTGTTAGTATGACTGAAAAGGGTATCACTGTGAAAGCTGTCAATCCGTGAAGGGAAACAAACTGAACAGACCGGAGTCCAAAATGACAACTCCAAAGAAATTAGACTGTTTTCTTCTCACCCACTTGTGCCCCTTTCCCAAAGCCTAGGGAACAAACTGCGGAAGAGGAGGCGTGGTAGATTGTAAGGGCTGTGGAGAGATAGGGGTGAATCATGAGACTACAGGAATATAGTCTGGACTCCCTGATTGATCAACATGTCTGTGCATACAAGCTTCTCCAACTGGTCTGTCGAACCTTGGGTTGTTCAAAATTTGGACATAGATACTTGCAAAATGCACCAATTACCTGATTGTATGACATAATGAGTGACATCAATGCTATCTGCAAACAACTGTGTCATTGTATTGTAGAATCCCTTAAAAAATAAAGAAAGAAAGAAAGAAAGAAAGAAAAATATTGGCTTCGAAACAGGAAGTGTAATCTGAATAGCAGCAATGTGAGAGGTGACACCTATATCAGGGTTCATCACACCTCTGCTCCTTGGTATTTCCCTTGTGTAAATAGAGATAATGAAGAGAAGGAACCTTCCAGGGCCCTATTGAGAAAAAAAATCTAAAAGATGAGAGATCAATTACAAACGCAATCTGTTGAAGCACCATATTCATTTTTTTCCTTAGTGCTGTGACCAGGTATAGCATGAAGAAACTTAATGGAGGATGATTTATTTTGACTTATACTTCGAAGTGAAGCAGTGCATCACCACAGAGAGTTAAGGCAGGATAAGGATAATTCCACACTGCTTGCAGTCAGGAAGCCCAGAGTGGACAAGAAGAGGAGCTGTGCTATATCAAATGACAGGGCCTCACAAACTGATCCACTTTTTCCCCTAGGTCTCACCAGCTACAGTTTCCAGAATCTTGCAAGGCAGAGACACCTGCTATTGTGAAAACTTTACATTGCTCAACAATTGGTAAGGGAAATAATGCTAGAGTCATAGCTGTTAAATGATGTTCCCAGAAAAAAATAAATAAACAACAACAACAAAAAAACAAACACAAGAATACTGCACTCAACCTCAACATTCTAGAATGCTGATTAACTGATTTGCATCTCCAATGGACATGAGCTAATTGTCTTGGGCTCTGTTTGCCCTTTAAATAAAGTTTTATTGCCCACCTAAGAGTGTTACTCAAACTGCTTGTCTGTACAGATAAGTAGTTTTGAAATATATAAAATGATTTTCTAGTTTCCATTGAATTCAAACTTATACTATCACCAGAAACCTCTGAGGCCTATAGCTGACCGCTCTTGGTTAGGTTAATTTCTATTGGTTAAGTCTGAGCAGTTTGGTTACAAACGTATTTTTAGATACCATTTTTTGTTTCTTTTTAGAGTGTTTAGCTTAAAGTATCTCTGGGGGTTTGAATGAAAAAATGACCTACATAAGTCTCAAATATTCCAACCAACACTGGGTATGCAGATGATGGTGATGTTTGGGGAGGTGGAGCAGCATTACTGGAAGAAACATTTCATTCTCTGTTATTCATGAACAACACTGAATACGTGAGTTCCGAGCCGCCTGGTTACTGTGCCTGTTCCTATACAGCCCCTACCCCCCCGCAAAAAAAAAAGTATGGTTTCTTCCTCCGGAATCATAAACTTAAATACACTTCATTCTTATTAAGAGCATAGTTAGCATATGGAAGTTTTGTGAATTCGATGTAGTTAGGATTAAACTAACAGTAGATAATGTGTGAAATATTGTAACCTTAAATTAGCAAATGTTAAACTTAGCTCAGCAAGAGGCCTGCTTCATTTCTGGCTGCTTTGGAGATAAGCACTCAGCACTAAGCCACCCACAGAGGGGCTTGGCCGAGCAGGAATACTGACCTTACTCAATTGATTAGGTGGCCAGAGGCAGCATGGACACAAGAAGCTGATAACCAGCCCTGGGTCCCCCACCCTGACTGAGGCATGAACTCAAACAGGAAAGATAGCAACCTGCTGTACAGGAGGACCCTAGGCACTAGCTTGAGATTAGCACCTGCGACCAAATTCACTGCTCCTACCTGGCTACCAGCTACTTAAACTGAGAAGTGCAGAATGACTTTGCTCTCACTCCCCCTTGGGGGAGCTGCTATGAGATGCTACTGTGAATCTCTCAGCTGAGAACACTGGAAAATGTTCTCCCAGGCCATAAGAAGGGGACTGGCATTGAAATTCATCTAGCCTGCCCAGAAGTAGTTGAGCCTCTGTTGGAATGGGCAGAGCACAGAAAGGTTCCAGGACAGTTTGGACTTTTTTTTTTTTTGGTCTTTTCAAGACAGGGTCTCCCTGTAGCCCCAATTATCCTGGAATTCGCTCTGTAGACCAGGCAAGCCTTAAACTCACAAAGATCATCCTGCCTCTGCCTCCCAAGTGCTAGGACTTTTACTTTTAGGATGTTTATGATTTGCATGATTTGTATGACTTTTATGATTATTATGCACTACAATCCAGGTTATTGAAGCTGACAGATTTTAAGGAAAAGAGCTAACTAGCAATATAGTTAATAAGTATAAAAACAAGCCATTTCTGGAAGATTAAGGGAAGGCAGTCAAGGGCCCTAACACTGCCAACCCATTAAAAAATAATCTCGCATCCAATAATTAACAACAAAATAAAAACAATACTTGGATAAGCTAATGACCCACCAATAAGTGAGGTGGAAGGTAGGTCTTTTATTAGAGTTGAGCTGCAGCAGATTTGGCAAGATTTAGCCCAGAGAAGAGAAAAGGGAAGCATCCTGTATAATTAGACTCTGGGAAAAAGGGGCAGGCACAATTTTTCTGACATTAGAAGGTAAAAAAGCTGTAAGAGGCAATATTGATGGTCTACAAGAAATACTAAAAATAGGAAGAAGAGGAAGAAATAATACTAGTAATGAAAGAATTGATATTCTGTTACATTGGGTCACATCGGTATGGAGACAAGCTTTCCCCACCCTCACTCATTTTGAGACTAAAAGACCATGGAGAAGCTTAATGAAAAAGCAATTGTGTTAGCCAGGAGGCCAGTCATCTTATACTTAATATACCATCATAGCCCAAATCCTTAAGCTCCACCTCTGCTTCCACAAATGAGAAAAATAATTATTAAAGGAGCACCAGAACATCTAAGGTTACTATTAACATGTACACTGGCTGGATGCCAGACCATTGGTGATGCAATGGATTTGTTTAAAACAGCCAGAGACTTTGTGCAGAAACCGAGCACTGGGCCAGAGGGTCCGGAGAGTCGGGACAGGGCCAGAGTTGCTGCATCTTTGGGGCGGCTACCCAGAAGTCGCCTGGGCAAGTAGCTTTGGAGCTGTGGTTTTCCCGGACCTGAGGCCCTTTGTGGGGGACCCAGGCACTGGGCCAGAGGGTCCGGAGAGTCAGGACAGGGCCAGAGCGGCTGCACCTTTGGGGCGGCTACCCAGAAGTCACCTGGGCAAATAGCTCTGGAGCTGGGGTTTTTCCAGGCCTGAGGCCATTTGTGTGGAATCCGGGCACTGGGCCAGAGGGTCCGGAGAGTCAGGACAGGGCCAGAGCGACTGCAAATTTGGGCAGGCTGCTGGGGTGTGGGCTAGATCAGGCATATAATCCCCACCCCAGCCATTGGTGAAAATCCAAGTGGACTCTTTTTTTTTTTTTTTTTTTTGCAGCCCTTACATTCTACACGCCCCCTCTTCACAGATTTGTTCCCTAGGCTTAGGGGAAAGCGGGCACAGTTGGATGAGAAGCAAAAAACAGTCACTCTCTCTGGAGCTGTTGTCTTGGACTCCTGGTCAATTCTGGCTTTTTCGCTCAACTTGGGGCTGACAGTTTGTCCAGGGAAATAACCATCGATACTCCCTACTAATGAAGCACAAGACAGTTGAAAAATATAGGTATTTAAAGAAGACATCCCTACATTAGTATATAGTTTGGTTACTTGGTATGAGACACATATGTTTGGATAGATATGTTAATCCTGAATTACATTTTTTCCTGTCTTGAACTATGACAGAGGTTTACTGTGGACTGGAGTAGTTATAACATCTCCTAACCTGTAGAGCTGTTAATGCTTTGGCATCAGCCATTGGTTACTTCACTCCAAGAGAGAGAGCCAATAAGCCAAATTTGGTGTGGTTGGGATAGTACAGGCATATGGTGCCTCTGCTGCTGCACCGTGAATTTATCCAGAGTGCTGAGTGGAGTGTAGCTGGTGTTGGCTGGTGGAGTCTTTGCTTGACAAGCGAGACCGTATTTGCTTTATGTTGAGTGGCCTTTGGTAAACACTCTCTGGTTATTCAGAGCGCCATTCTGTACACTTGCATGTGTAAGAGTCTCAAATACACTTCCTCATGTTAACATCACGGTCTCACAGCAGGGCCTCTATTCGCCGTCTCTCTCTTCATGTGAACCATATCCACAGTTTAGATGGCAAGGATCCTTCTACTTTTGTTGCGGCCTCTGGACACTCCGGCCCAAACCATCTCCCCTCCGGGTAGAATAATCTCTTGCTGATGCATGAGCTCCTTGTATTAAAATTATTTTTGCTGAGTGCATAGCTTAAGGACCTTTAGTTTATATATTTGGTTTGTCTAAACCGAGAAATTAAATCTGCGATATCATCCATTCCAGTTCTTCAGCCATATGTAGCAATATACACAGACAAGGTCAGTGATTACCACGGTTTTAACAGTATACCTTGCCTATTAATATATAGTATAGTCCCGCATGTATACATTTGGACATCGACCTCATCGATCATCCATACCTTAAAGTAATTCTCCTTTTCATCGTAGGCCGGGTGGACGGACAAGAACCGAGGTCTACCTCATATCAGATACCTCTTGCCCATAGTCGACCGTATAAGGTAGAGTTTCATTTAGGAACTCTATTATAAATAATTATTACACGTAAGTTAGATCCACAGAGGGGTTCAGGGGTAAATAAGTGATTATAGAAAACTGAGGCCTTCTTCTTCCTTTCAGATGTTCAAAGGCCCAACCTATTCAAATGTGCACTTTGCAACCTTGTACATGACCATGGGTCATCTCTTTAACTATGCAAAGTTTATCTTTTCTTTCTCAGCCATTAAATGGTGATCATATTATGTACTGTTGACCATGCAAACTCATGTCTTATATAATAGTTAGTATTTTAACGACTTCGTGCAAGTTTGTGACAAAATGTTTCAATTATTCTTTATCCCCCCCATTATTTATAAACTCCATGAATTCCAGCAAGATCAGTTGTATTATACGTAACCATCAGGGTGGAATTCAAGGCACACGATTTCCTCAAATTCACCTTGTGTTTTGGGGTGGATCTATATATATGCATCCTAACTTGGGAAGCAAGACTATATTTTTAGTTAAATCATCTTAAGACAGAATGCTACAATGGTGGTACTGTACAAACAGAGAAATTATGGAAAACACTTGGTGGTGCCAATCCCAAAGTTATTTGCTATACACAATTATGTATAAACAACATTGGTGGAACACAGCGATTTCATAATCTCCCATTCCTACTTCAGATGCATATACCGTCTTTTATTCAAATTTCTGTGAAACAATGTATGTTTAATAGATACACATATTAA
>VZQC01012145.1:202622-221562 GCA_009823505.1 Rhizomys pruinosus
ATTGGGGTGAATGGTGAAACTACAGCAATGTAGTCTGGACACTCATTTGATCAACTTGATTGAACATACAACCCCTCATCCCCTGCTGGATGGTGGGGCTGTGGGGGTTTGGTCACAACAGCCTGCAAATTGGTTTCATATGAAGGATGCTTGTACTCATGGATCATCACTTATAGCTAAAAAATGAAAAAAAAAAACTGAGAGAAACATACAGGACGGTTATGGCAAAATGCATGATCTGGGATGGGGTCGTGGTAGGGGGGAAGGGAAAGGGAAATATGCCTGATCTGAATTGGAAAATGATGTATGAAATGTACAAAGCACGAATAAAAAAATAATAATAATAAAAAATAAATAAATAAAAAATAGAAAGCTGTTCCCAGCCTGAAAAAATAAAAAATAATAATAAATAAATAATAAAAAAATAAAACAGCCAGAGAATTGGAAACTGCCAAAGTGGTTTCTCTACAAATAAATATGAGAAACAATTTCTTAGAGCACAGAACCGGGGATAGGACCCTGGGGACAAAGGAAAATGTCCCAGGAAAAACATTAAAAAAACAAAACAAACAAACAAAAAAAACTGGTGGGCATGGTGGCACATGCCTTTAATCCTAGCACTTGGGAGGCAGAGGCAGGTAAATCTTTGTGAGTTCAAGGCCAGCCTGGTATACAGAGTGAGTTCCAGGACATCTGGAGCTACAGGGAGACCCTGTCTCAAAAAGACCAAAAAAAATAAAAATAAAATAAAACAAAATAAAATAAAATAAAATAAAAATTAAGACCTTTTGGGAGAACAGACACACAGATTCCCTAAGGCACACAAACCCAAACATCACTTGGAAAGGGAAATTTATAGGGAAAAAGTCACAGCTCTTTCCATGGAACAATTCTTATCAAAGTCAGAACCAAAGACACACCCCAGTACATTTATCCAATTGGCAGTCAAGGCACAGGGTCGATTTTTTTTAGGTAAGTCGGATAATAGACATATGCAGTAAAGTCACAGTTCTTAATAATTTACCCCCACAGCCAACCCCCCCCCCAAAATCATGTCCTTGTTGAAGGAATTTCTGGCACTCAGATAAGAACAGAGCTAGAAACCATCACTCTCCTTATTGACATTAAGGCAGTAGACATGCTGGCCCCTCACTCAGTTCTCAGTATGGATGCAATACCTAGAATTTTCCCCTTCTGGAACCCTTTTAAAAACTTAAACTAGTGTCACTAAAGATAGCTTCAGTAAAATTCCACCAGTAGAATCACCTAAAATACCTCCAAGTTTTACTAAACAGTATACAGTTAAAGGAGGAAATGCAGAAATAGATGAGAGTAAAAACCGTACTTAAAGAAAGAATTATAGAACCTACCCAATCCTTCAGTTTTAACAGCCCAGTATGGCCAATTAAAATGAAAAAAACAGGGCTGGAGAGAAGGCCTAGCGGTTAAGAGCGCCGACCGCTCTTACAGAGGACCCGGGTTCGATCCCCAGCACCCACATGGAGGCTGAGAACCGTCTGTAACTCCAATTCTAGGAGAACTCCAGTTCCAGGAGAATCCGAGACCCTCTTCTGACCTCCGCAGCATTGAATGACACGGGTTCACAGACTTGCATGCAGACAGTACATTCATACACATACAGAAATAAATAAAAATTAATTTAAAAAATTTAAAAAAAGAAAAAAACAATGACAACTGCAGATTCACTCTTTTTTAATTTTTTTTATTAATTTTATTTATTTCTGTATGTGTATGAATGTACTGTCTGCATGCAAGTCTGTGCACCCATGTTGTGCAATGCTGCGGAGGTCAGAAGAGGGTCTCAGATTCCCCTGGAACTGGAGTTCTCCTGGAATTGGAGTTTCAGATGGCTCTCGGCCGCCATGTGGGTGCTGGGGGTCGAACCCGGGTCCTCTGTAAGAGCAGTTGGCACTCTTAACCACTAGGCCATCTCTCCAGCCCCCAGATTCACTCTTGACTACAGGAATATTAATATCTTAAGTCAACATATGCCTGGTAATGTCCCTGATGTGGAAGACATCTTTAAAATTAAAAAATGTCCACCCTACATATTTTTGTACAATAGACCTTTTAGCCATGATTTTGTATTCCCTTGCCTGAAAACTCTAAGGATTATACAACATTCACATGGTACAAAAACAGTATAGATTTACTAGAGTGACACAAGTTTACAGAAATAGTCCTATTATAACACATGTGACACTCATATGGACTTTAGATAAGACTCCAGATACAGACTGTTTAGTATTGTCATATGTAGATAGTATTTTAATTGCATGACATGATAAACAGAAGGTATACAGCTACACAGATATTTTACTTAATTTACTAAAGCAGATGGCTGGACCATTAATCCTGCCAATGTGCATGGCCCACACACATCTGCAAATTCTTAAGTGTCTTGTGGACATCAGAGGGAGAAAGGATACCTGAGCCAGTACTTAATAAAATACTTAATTTAAAGGAACCAACATATAAAACTCAAATGCAATAGCTAATGGCATGTTCTCCTATTGGAGAAGCCATATACCATACTTACAAATTATACTAAAACAAGTATATAAGGTTATTAAGAAAGCTTCAGAGTTTGAATGGAGCCCAAATCAGAAGGAAGCTTTTCAGAGAGCCTGCAAACTTAGAGCAGAACACTGGCCACTAGCTACTATTGATGATACTGAAACTATAACTATTGACAACACCTTCCTAGATGATTATGGTAATTTGGGTCTTTTCACTAAGAAAAAAAGGCAAATACCATTTTACCAATTGGATTCTATTGCAAATATTTTCCTTGTGCACATAATACATATTCTCTTTTTGAGAAATCAATTTGGATATGTTATTAGGCCTTAAGAACTACCCATTCCTGGGCTGGAGAGATGGCCTAGTGGTTAAGAGTGCTGACTGCTCTTACAGAGGATCCGGGTTCGATCCCCAGCACCCACGTGGTGGCTGAGAACCGTCTTTAACTCCAGTTCCAGGGGAATCCAACACCCTCTTCTGACCTCTGAGACATTGCATGACACAGGTGCACAAACCTACATGCAGACAGTACATTAAATAAATAAATAAATATTTAAAAAAAGAGAACTACCCATTCCCTGATTGTCAGACACCCAGCTGTGCTGGGAGCGAGCTGATGGACTCAATTATGATGGACCTTTAATTATCTAAGTAACATTTACATTATCTAAGTAACATTTACATTATATAAGTAATAATTTGGCTGGCCTTTAGAGTTAGACAAAATACAATAGAACATAGTGTAGCCATGCTAAGTAGGTCACAGTTGGCTAGATCAGCAACCATAAACTCCTGTTGGTATGACCGTTCCTCTTCTGGGCTCAGTACTGTGTTGGTGGGGGAACAGAGGTCTAATCCTAGATTGTTTTTTGTAGCTCTCCAGAGAGATGTAATACTCTCCAGAGTATGTAATGGATTGTTTGAGGGGTTGTGGAGGCATGGGTGTGTGGCTATTGGGGGGATGAGCCCAGTCACCCCGGGGTTCATCCCTTGAAGGGGGGCTGGAGGCTGCCCCCTGAAGGAGTTTCCCAGCTTCCGTGGTGGCAGAGGGCGGCCCTGAGCATCTGTACTAGATCTACACTCGTTGGACCAATGGCGTTCTTTCATGAATCTAGGGCAGAGAGTAGTTGGAGGGGGCCGTTGGAGTTCCCCTTGAGCTGGCCAAGGGTCTCCTGAGGGAGGGGAGGGCTGGGTGGCCAGAGGGTATGGGTATTCCCTAGAGAAATGGCCAGGTTGTTTGCCCTATGCGAATGATGTTCTCACCTCGAAGACCCTTCAAGCCCCACGTTGGGTGCCGCGCTTCCACCACACTTAAGGGGATACAAATCTATCCTGGAGTCGTTGACCCAGACTTTCGAGGGGAAATACAACTCCTAGCTTCCTCTCAATGAGGCCCCTTGTACATTCTAGCTAAACAAAGACTTGCACAACTAATTTTACTGCCCCTCACGGTGCCTCACAATAAATACTTTAAAGAACACCATACCAGTAACAGCACATCAGAGGCCTTTTGGGTACAAAAGATCACCCCTTCTCATCCCATGTTAACTCTTTTCTTAAATGGAAAACCATTCCACAGCCTCCTTGATTCTGGAGCAGACGCCACAGTCATTGCCAAAAAACACTGACCATCATCATGGCCCCTGACAGATTCTGTCACCCACCTCCAAGGAATCAGACAATCAAAAAACCCACAAGTCAGTTCTCAAACGCTTCAGTGGGCCAATCAGGAAGGAAACTCGGGAACTGTTACCCCCTTTGACATTCCTGACCTCTCTGTCAATCTTTGGGGACGAGATGTCCTCTCCCAGATGAACATCATCATGTTTAGCCCAAATGAGGTGGTTGCTAAACAAATGCTGACACAGGGATACTTGCCAGGCCAAGGGTTGGGAAAATACGCTCAAGGTATTAAAGAACCCATACCAGTATTCAAAAAAACAGATTGTAAAGGATTAGGCTCCCCTTTTTTCTAGAGGCCATGGTCATGCCTGTACCCCAGAAACATGTTGATAAAATCACATGGAAAACTACTGACCCAGTCTGGGTTGATCAGTGGCCTCTGACCCGAGAAAAACTGATGGCCGCCACACAGCTAGTACAGGAGCAACTAGTGGCTGGCCATATTGAGCCTTCTAATTCCCCATGGAACACTTCTATCTTTGTCATAAAAAAAGAAATCAGGAAAGTGGAGACTCCTTCAAGATCTCTGAGCCATAAATAAGATTATGGTCCCCATGGGGGCCCTACAGCCTGGTCTCCCATCCCCAGTCGCTATCCCAGCTAATTATTTTAAGATTGTCATTGACCTACAGGACTGCTTTTTTACAATCCCCTTACACCCCGAAGATTGTCCCCATTTTTCCGTTAGCCTTTCACAAATAAATTTCCAGGGACCTATGCTCAGATATCAGTGGCGTGTCCTACCACAAGGCATGGCAAATAGCCCCACCCTGGCTCAAAAATTTGTTGCCCAGGCCATACAGCCAATAAGAGAATGCTGGCCACAGGCTTATATCCTCCATTATATGGAAGATATACTCATCGCAACTCCGGAGAAACAACAAGGGATAGACTGCTTTCAACAACTCCATCAGGCACTAAGATTTCACAAATTACAAATCACTCCCGAAAAGTTTCAAATTACCAACCCATACATGTACCTGGGTTGCAAACTTTGACTTCAACAAGTCATTACACCAAAGACAGAACTCAATCTCTCCTCTCTTAAAACACTCCATGACTTCCAAAAACTCCTTGGAAATCTCCAATTTTTAAGGCCGTATCTAAAACTACCCCCCCAACTTTCTAGTCCCACTAAATAATTTGTTAACAGGAGACACTCACCCCCTTTCCCCTCATTCTCTAACACCCCAAACAACAGATTCCCTAAAACAAATTAATCAGGCCATCTCCTCACAAACCGCCTTTCAGATCATCTATTCCCTACCCCTATATTTCATTGTCTGTGCCACTACACATGCTCTGGTGGGAGTATTCCAGCAGACCAAGGAGCCGCTTGACAAAGGGTGGAGACCCCTCCTTTGGGTTTACCTCCAGTCCAATCCCTCAAAAGTCCTAGCAACCTATTTTTCTTTAACCTCCTCCATCATTATTAAGGAAAGAAAAATGTCTAGACAATATTTTGGAAAAGAACCTGATACAATTATAGTTCCCTATACTACAGACCAAATTGACTGGCTTTTACAGACCAACAATGATTGGGCCATTGTGTGTGCCTCGTTTTCAGGGAATATAGATAATCATTACCCCAATGATCCCTTAATACAGTTCATTAGGATACACGCTTTGGTCTTACCCAAGGTTACATCCCTTACGCCTCTTAAAGAAGCATTCCTTGTCTTTACTGATGGATCCTCGACAGGACAAGCAGCCTATGTTATACAAAACAAGGTCACCACACTTTCTACCCCCTTCTCCTCAGCTCAGCTCATTGAGCTCTTTGCCATCCTTCAGGTTTTCCAGCAGCGTCCCACCACTCCTTTTAATCTCTACATGGATAGTACTTATGTTGCCCAGTCAGTCTCACTCTTGGAAACTGTCCCCTTCATAAAACCAGCCTCTAATGCCTCTAATCTCTTCATACAGATTCAGGCTCTTATAATCAAGAGGTCAGCTTCCTTCTTTATTGGCCATTTACGTGCACACTCTGGGCTGCCCGGTCCCTTGTCTGAAGGCAATGCCCTCGATGACTCAGCTACCCGTGACTCCCTTGCTTCCTCCCTTATCTCCCTGGCCGCCACCCCTGATCCTTTAAGCCAGGCACAGCATGCCCATTCCCTTCACCACCTCAACGCTAATACCCTACCCCTTATGTTTAAAATTACCTGAGATCAAGCAAGAGAAATTGTTAAAAATTGTAATAATGTGTTCCCCATCTTCCCGTCCCCCACCTTGGAGTTACCCCACATGGACTAGTTCCCAATGAAATTTGGCAGATGGATGTTACTCATTTTCTCCTTTTGGTAGATTAAAATACATTCATGTAACTATAGACACCTTCAGTGGCTTCCTTTATGCAACTCCCCACCCCGGTGAGGCTTCCAAAGATGTCGTTGCCCATACTCTTCGCTGCCTCATGGTCATGGGCAAGCCTAAAATCATCAAAACAGATAATGGGCCCAGTTACACGGGAACTAGATTTCAACAATTTTGTTCTAGCCTTCAGATAAAATATATAACGGGTATCCCCTACAATCCCCAGGGACAAAGGATTGTTGAAAGAGCCCATCAAACTCTAAAAAATACCCTTCACCGGCTCAAAGACATTCATGCCTTTTATCCTACCACTAGTCCTCACAACCGACTCCATCATGCTCTATTCATCATCAAGTTTCTGACCCTTGATTCCCACGGACGGTCTGCTTCAGACCATTTATGGCATCCAAAAACAACTGAATCACATGCCTTAGTAAAATGGAAGGACCCATTAACCGGCTCCTGGAAGGGCCCCGATCGGGTCCTCATCTGGGGCAGAGGTTCAGCATGTATGTATGATCAACAAATTTCAGGGCCTAGGTGGCTCCCAGAAAGATTAATAAGAATGAGTAATCCTCCTTTGTCCAGAACGGAGCCTTCATCTCCACCTGAGACAGCCTCTTCTTCTCCCACAGATGCTGCTATTCCAGAGGATGATCTCCCTGCCGCAGAGTACCCTCCTGATCCTGATAGACTTGATCCTCGTGACCACCCTGATAACCCCCAACCCACCCAAAACAAACCAAGGATCAAAATCTAATCATTACCCCTGGAACTATACCTGGGTGGTCCTATCGGAAACAGGAGATGTAGCATGGTCCAGTTCTCGTACTTCTCCCATCATTTTGTAGCCAGACTCTCTAAACCCAGACCCCTGCAAACTGGCACTAGGCGTGGGAGCCAATTGGGGGGGGGGTTGAACACCTTTTAACTCCAGACACTACTCCTGCCCCTGAAAATGATATGCCCTCCACTTCTAGTGGTTCTCAAGTAAATCTTTTTATATCTGTGTGCCTCTCCCTTAAACCTGCCTGCAACAATTCCATGAAGCAGATATTCCTTCGGGCCACAGACTTTTATATCTGCCCATGGCCCCATCGCCCTCGCTCAATTATCCATAAATGTGGCAGCAAGTTAGAATATTATTGTGCCTCTTGGACCTGTGAGACCACAGGAGCAGCCTATTAGAACCCTTCCTCCTCCTGGGACTATATTAAGGTTGGTCGCGGGTTTGAACCCCCCACCGACACTCTTAACACCGAACCCAAATGCAAATCCGAAACTACAAATACTCAGGGCTGGTACCTCCCCTTTAATATTACCTTTACTGAGTTTTGAAAGGCAAGAACAGACTGGACCACGGGTTTCACCTGGGGGCTATGTTTATACCAACATGGTACAGACACAGGAATTACCTTCACCACAAAACTCCTTAAGGAGGCCCCCAACTCTGGATCCCCGTTGCTGTGGGACCTAACACCGCCCTTAAAGGAAAGCAACCTCACCCCCCATGAAATACCAAAACCACCCCGAATAATACTACCTCACTGCCTCCCAGGCTTTCAACCACAAACCTCCCCATGACCAGGTGAGCTCCAAGAACCTTATACTTACCCTTATAAATCAAACTTACCTGAGCCTCAACATCACAGACCCCAGCCTCACCACTGAGTGCTGGCTGTGTTATCACTCTTCTCCACCTTTCTATGAGGGTGTGGCTGTCACTGCGACATACTCTGTATCCAACACCTCTGACCTCTGTCGCTGGAGGTCATCTAAAGGGGAAGGTCTTACACTGTCCCAAATGGTAGGAAAGGGACTCTGCATTACACCTACTGAAATCCCTGTCCCCTTGAGGTACACGCACCTCTGTAATGAGACCATTCATCATAACAACTTCCACAATTATATTATTCCCCCCTAATGACACCTGGTGGGCATGCCTAGAAAGCATAATCCCATGTCTATATAATCCCATCCTACAAAACAAAGGGTTTTGTGTCCTTGTTCAAATTATCCCCGATTAATCTACTATCGCCCTGAAGAATTTTTTTACCTATGGGACCAGTCATCCGACACCCCCCCTTCCCTCAGCCACTCCAATCACGAACCTATAACTTCTGTTACCCTTGCTGTTTTGTTTGGCCTTGGGGCTTTGAGTGTGGGCACAGGTATTTCTTCCCTGGTCATTTCTAATTCCTGCTATCAGGAGCTTAGCACTACAATAGACCAAGATATTCAAGACTTAAAAAATGGATCTCCGATCTCACTGACTCCATCTCCTCACTGGCTGAGGTGGTCCTCCAAAATCGTAGAGGACTAGACCTGCTCATCCTACAACAAGGTGGGCTCTGTGCCGCCCTCAAAGAAGAGTGCTGCTTTTATGCAGATAAAACAGGGATAGTTAGAGATAGTTTGAAAAAGGAGAGAGAAGGCTTAGAAAAAAGGAAAGAGAAAAAGATGAATGTTGGTTTAAAAATTGGTTCTCAACCTCACCCTGGCTTACCAGCTTTCTGCCCTCCCTCTTAGGCCCCCTTATATGCATGATCTTACTTGTTTCCTTCGGCCCATGGGCCATCAGTCGCTTAACAAGCTTTATTAAACAACAGATAGATTCCTTGGCCGCCAAACCTATTCAAATCCACTATCACAGGCTCGCTCTTGAAGAATACGATGAGGCTAAACCAAGCCAACCCATCTCCACTCAGCGCAGAAAGGGCCATACTTGTCCATGGACAAAATAATTACCAGCAAGGCTCTCCCAGAGGTCCGCTGAGTATGGAAAAGGCACCAAAGGGAATGCAAGACAAAGTACTGCAAAGGAAAGGCAAAATAGCCTGTTCTGGGTTCCTTGAGGGACACGTCTGATTGCATAGAGGTTGGTGTTAAAATCTACCCTCTCCTCAGGAAAAAGACACCCTGGGAGGCTAGAAGGTTCTTCAACTAGCCAAGTCTAGGGATGGACCTTCTTCAGCGCAATGCCCAAACTAAAAACTGAGGATCAGGCCTCTATTCCCGTCCCTTGGTCTTGCCAATCCATAATAAGAAAGGAAGAGATGCTGGGAGCGAGCTGATGGACTTGATTGACCTTTAATTATCTAAGTAACATTTACATTATCTAAGTAACACTTACATTATATAAGTAACATTTTGGCTGGCCTTTAGAGTTAGACAAAATACAATAGAACATAGTGTAGCCATGCTAAGTAGATCACAGTTGGCTAGATCAGCAACCTAGATATAGAACATGTGGTTAAGTTACTAGGCAACCCTTCCTCCTTCTACTCATTACTAACATTTTCACCCTGCCAACATCCTGCTTCTCAAGAACACCTGCTGCCCTGAGAGCTAAAGATCCCCCTTCCCAACATCCTGCACTCACCACTATATATACCAGCCTGAGAAAAATAAAATTTGTCAACTTGATCAGACATCCTGTCTTGCTGTCTGTTCTTTGTGTCTCTTGTCCCTTCATTCTCTCCTCCAGGCCATCGACCTCCATTGAATGTCTCACGGGTCGGGACAATTCAGGTACCCAGCCCAATGATGGACTGGATAAGAATCAAATCTCAAAGTTTATCTAGCTTGGCAATGGAAGGAAAGATATTTCAGTGGAACTGGTATTAACAAGAATTCTTTCATGACCAGGATGTAGTAGCAAAGGTATCAGTGCCTTCCCTGACTGAAGAAATAACTCAGTCTCCCCTCATTGAAATCCCTAAACCTCTCACCCTTCCCCAGAAAGAAGCACCTCTGGGAATATGGAAACAAATGGAATGGTCACATGTGCTTGCCAATGCATGGTTCACAGATAGTTCAGCAACCTCCAATTGTTCTAAGATACATTAGAAAGGGGCTGCTTATAGACATGGGGATAGACTGGCGATCATGAAGGAAGGAGATAGTAAATCAGCACAGCATGGAAAAATAATAGCAGCATTACTGGCATTAAGAAAATCAGCTGAGGAAGGGTAAAAACAAATTTTCATCTTTCTCAGATTCTTGGTGCATTTGCAATGGAATAGATATTTGGTCTTCTAAATGGAAATTAACTTGTTGGACAATTAATGGAAAGGACATATGGTCCAAGGAAACATGTAAGGAAATACAACCTCTTAGTCATCAAATAAAAATTCATGTTAGTCATGTAACTGCACACACCAGGAAGCCTGCTTAAAAGAACAATGAGATTGTAGATAAATTAGCTAGTGCTACAGCAAAATTTAAATTGGTTAAAGGAAATTGGACAGTTAAATCTAGAGGAGATACTAAAGTAGCTAGAGAGCAGAAAATACAGTAATGAGGGACCAATCATGGATGAGGAGGTATTACAGCTACATAGGACATTAGGACATATAGGAACCTGTGGGAATGAAACTTTGTATGTGGCTTAAAGCAAAGTACTTGTAAGACCTGTCCCAGAAGACTTCTGTTTATCTGATATCTCTGAGGGCATTCAGTTGCATCTGTGAGTTATCTGTGGAAGGAAGGTTGGGGATATTACAATGATTCTTCACCCTATCTCCGGAAAGTTACAGAACTGTATGCCTCCTTCCCTTGAAGCATTGAGCAAAATGTCGCACCTCTAATTACCTGTTACACAAACAGGAGCTTAGCAGCCACCCGACTACAGCCAAGGTGGTTCACCCCTCCCTTCCGCCTGCCCCCCACTTCCTTGCCCAGAGCACAGTAGCCTTCAATATATAGACCTCGCCGAAAGAAAATAAACGGAGTTACTATCTTCCAGGCTCTCCATGCATGTGAGTCTGCTCATTTTCCAAGGATTGTCTCCTGCAGTTTTCCCTCCCCACTCCTTGTGAGAGTGAAGCCTAGAGACTGTTGGCCTTCAGGCAGGAGACAAGTCCTGGAGCTGAGCCAAGAAGGGAAAAGCAGCATGTGGAATGCAATCATGCCTGACTCAAAGACATTGAACAATGACAACTGGCGCCAACAATGCAGGGCTCGACTTTCCACCAAAGGAAGAAGGAAACAAGGTATCCCTCAGGGTCTCTCCTAGCCCTTGATTTCCCTCACGAGAGGGAAATCTTGGAGGGTTTTACAGTAGAGACAGGGAGATACCCCCCAATCAGGGTAGTCATGACCACCTGTGGTATATCTCCATGGAATTTAACTCTTTTCCCATGAGAGATTAATCTCTGAATTTGCTTAAAGTCTCTGTCCTCTATATGGCCAGCTCAGCACATCTCCATTGAATTCTTTCTTCCAGTGAGGTTAGTCTTTTGAACTGTCTCTTTCCCTAACCAATAGCATTTCCCATCTCTCTTCATCATGGGTAACAAACAGACACACCAAAAAGACCCACAGGCTAAGAAGATGAAAACGCTCCTCAAGAGTAGAGGAGTTAAAATTTCCAAACAGAAAGCTGCCTCTTTTTGGAGTGAGACATTTTTTTTGTCTTTTTGAGACAGGGTTTCCTTCTAGTCCCAGCTGGCCTGGAGCTCACACTGTAGACCAGGCTGGCCTTGAACTTACAGAGATCCACCTGCCTCTGCCTCCCAAGTGCTAGGATTAAAGGTGTGTGCCACCACGCTCAGCTGGAGTGAGACTCTTAATATTGCCCCATGGATGCCCCTGCAGACTTATGGAGTTCAGAATCCTGGATGTGTGTGGCACAGAATGCTAGACAGTGAGAAAATGCTCCAGCACCTCTCATGTTCTTGCCACTATTGGCCATGATGAGACAATGCTTACAGCCTTCTCACTAAACCAAGCCAGGAAATGAAAACAACAAAATTAAATTGCAGACACCCTCCTCCCAAGAACCTGCTAAAACTCCCCTCCAGAACCCCAATAAAATTCCCCCTGAAAGCCCCCAAGCTCCAGGCCCAGTAAAAATAGAACAGGATAATCAAAACATCCAAGCAGCTATCCTTAACCTTTCCCCTAATTATCAGCCACTCCCTCTCAAGGGGCCAGGAACACCTTCACTTTCAACTTCTTCCCTCTCTGCTACAGAAAAACTGTGCCAGATTAGGGATAACCCAGATCTTCAATTACAGGCATACCCCGTTAATGTAGCTCCAACTCAGTGTCATTCTCTAAACCGCTACCTGTATCAGGCAAGTGAGTTGAAAGAACTCAGGCAAGCAGTCAGAGAGGATGGTGTCCAGGCACCATGGACAAAGTCCATTCTTCAGAGCTTTTGATCTTCTCAACACTCCCTAGGACTGAAGAGATATATGTAGATCTCCACTTCCAGGTCCTCTATCCTTACAATGGGAAGCACTGAACAAAAAAGAATGTCTCCAACAGGTTCAGAAAAATCAAGAGCAACCTAATATAGACTGGGGTTATGAACAGCTCTTTGGAGAAGGAGATTTTAGCAGAGGGATGCAGCAGGCTGGATACTGGCCCCAGGGTACTTTGAGCATGTCTGCCTTTGAGCCCTACAGGCCTGGGACCAAATTACACCACCCGCTGAATCCCAGGCCAGTTCCTCCATTATTTCCTAGGCAAAACACTGAGGAAAACCTGTCTGACTTTATCTTAAGAATCAAAAGCAGCCTAGGACAAAGATCCCAAACTCTGCAGCCAGAGAGATGCTCCTTAATATTGTTTGGGAAGGAATGAATTTGGAATGCACGCAAGCATGCCAGGGCTTAAAAGATGACCATTATGACAGATGGATAGTGGCAACTCAGGACGTGGGCACAGCCTCCCACAAAGCTAATTACCTAGCTCAAACCTTTGTGGCTGCTGTCACCACAAATGAGAAATGTTTTAACTGTGGAGACAAAGGTCATTGGAAAGTACAGTGCCCAAAAGCACCAGTCTCTCCTGGAGGCCTTATGAATGCCCCCCATTCAGTCTCTGCCCCTGGTGTAAAAAAGGATATCATTGGAGGAAAGATTGCCACTCAAACTATTATACAGATGGCAAAAAATGCCACCTTTAAACTCCTAGGTGGGAAGCCCCTAGCCCAGGGAAAAAAGGTGGAAAAAGAGTCAGTACACGCCCTCTGGGCAGTGCCTATTTCAGAAAGCTCACATCCTGCATTGATGATTAAAACTGGGGGGAGGCCTTTTAATTGTTTGATAGATACAGGGGCAGACAGAACAATTATAAAACAGCAAGATGGGCTGGAGAGGTGGCCTAATGGTTAAGAGTGCTGACAGCTCTTGCAGAGGACCCGGGTTCGATCCCCAGCACCCACATGGTGGCCGAGAGCCATCTGAAACTCCAACTCCAGGAGAACTCCAGTTCCAGGGGAATCTGACATCCTCTTCTGACCTCCGCAGCATTGCATGACACGGGTGCACAGACTTGCATGCAGACAGTGCATTCATACACATACAGAAATAAATAAAATTAATAAAAAAAAAAAACAGCAAGAAATCCCACCTGACTGGACCTTGCTTCCAGGTCCTAAACTTCTAGGAATAGGAGGGCCCTCACAGTCTTACATAATTAAAAATGTTTACACCTTGGAGGACCCTGATGGAAACATGGGTCAGATTCACCCATTAATAGCACCCCCTAATATATCTGCTAGGGTGAGATATTTTGGAGGCTTAGGATGTGGTAATTGCCACTCCAAATGAGAACAACCATGCCCAGACAGAACTTTATTTTTTTTAGTCTTTTTGAGACAGGGTCTCCCTGTAGCCCCAACTGTCCTGGAACTCACTCTGTAGAACAAGCTGGCCTTGAGCTCACAAAGATCCACCTGCCTCTGCCTCCCAAGTGCTATGATTAAAGGCATGCGCCACCATGCCCAGTTTCAGACAGACCATTTAACTAGAGGAAAACACCTCCATCATCTCAGCAAGAAGCACCCCCAATCCTGAGGGTCGCTGCAAAATATTCCCCCCTCGTCTGGACTGGAATTCAGATGATCCAGTCTGGATTGAGCAGCGGCCCTTACCAGGAGAGAAGTTACAAGATCTCCAAGACTTAGTCAAAGAGCAATTATCATTGGGAAACATCCATCCATCTCGCAGTCCCTGGAACACCCCTGTGTTTGTCATAAAAAAGGCAACAGGAGGTTAGTGTCTCTTACAAGTTCTGTGAGCCATTAACAGAACTATGCATATATGGGGTTCTCCACAAAGGGGTCTCCCCCTTGCCTCTGCTATCCCAGCTAACACCCCTCTGGTAGCCTTAGATATCAAGGATTGTTTCTTTTCAATTCCCCACCATGCTGAGGATTGCAAGCAGTTCGCTTTCTCAGTTCCTGCAATTAACAACTCAGGTCCGGCATCTCATTACAAGTGGACTGTCCTGCCACAAGGCATGGCCAATATCCCAATGCTCTGCCAAGAGGTGGTAGCAGTGGCTCTTACGTACCACGTGAAACAAGGTCTGCAAGTCTCCTGTTATATAGAAACCTAGAGACTGTCAGCCTGTAGGCAGGAGACAAGTCCTGTAGCTGACCCAAGAAGGAAAGAACAGCGTGTGGAATGTGATCATGCATGACTCAAAGACATTGAACAATGACAGGAACCCATGCATTATTTCAATGTTTCCAAAATGGAAATTCAAAAGTAACCTGGCAAAAGTGTAAGACTGTTATTATAAACTGTCCATCTTATCCAAAAAGCGCAACTAGATTCAGGCATAGGACTCCTGCATTCATACATATACCTGCACAATTTAATTTTATGTTACAAATTGATTATATAGAACCACTACAGACGCATGGCAACATATATGCTGGTACCTTGGTAGGTGTAGAGTAGGACTAGCAAAGCATGGGCCATCACCTACCCAGCAAACAGCCTGATACGCACACACACACACACACACACACACACACACACACATATATATATATATATTATATAAAATCAGTGATGGATAGTAAGATATGAATGCCCAATAATTATAAGTTCAGATCAAGATTCACATTTTACTAGATAGACCATACAACATTGTTTTAAGGTAGTGGATATCATGTGGTTTTTCCACATGAGTTATAAGCCCACAGCTGTAGAAAACATTGAAAGGCCTGATGGTTTATTGAAAGCTAAACTTCTCCAACTATAGGACATTCCACTTAAAAGGGCATGGAAATATCTTGTTACAAACTAAATAATATACCTAGACCATTAAATAATTGATCTCCCCTAGAAGAGGCTTTAAGGTCTACATTAGATTTCCAGGAGCCCCATATCAGTGCACTCACCAGGGGATGCAAAATGGAGACCCAGAACAGTTAAGGAAAGGGCCCTTTCAGGTTAGACAGAAGCTAGCACAAGCTGATCTGCTCCCCCTCCACCCTCTGCCCTTTATAGGGACCTCCCTGTGCCTGCACCCAGCTGGCCTGACTGGCTGTTCCCTGTAACTCAGTATGCTGTATGCTTATGTTTTAATCTCTCATAAATTTCTTAGGTCCCTATGTGTGGGGTGTCCCATTTATTCCCAGGAATATCCATGTAGAAAATACGTGCAGGAAAACACACCACCTGGACGGATGTTAAGGTCCAAATACAGAGAGAGTTTTATTCCAAAATGTCTAGTTATATAGACAGCATGACTCAACTCCCAGGGCCAAATCCTAAACCTTTTGGTCACTAAATCCCACCCCATGGGAGTGGCAAGGGAGGTTCCATTGGTTTAGAATGCTACCCATCTTAACTAAATTTTCCCACACCTCTGTGGGAGAGTTGACTGCAGACAACTCTGGGTAAATCAGACTCATGGAAACTATTTATATTTTAGTTCTGGAATTGTCAATCTTTAAAGGGTCTTATTGCTTTATTAAAACTAAATATTTCTCGGGCTGGAGTGATGGCTCAGTGGTTAAGAGCACCGACTGCTCTTGTAGAGGACCAGGGTTTGATTCCCAGCACCCACACAGTGGCTAAGAACCGTCTTTAACTCCAGTCCCAGGGGAAGCCGATGCCCTCTTCTCACCTCTACGGCATTGCGTGACACAGGTACACAAACCTTCATGCAGACAGTACATTCATACACATAAATAATAATAAATAAAAATTTTTAAAGAATACATACTTCTTGTCACCCTATTTTTTACCCTACCCTTTAAAGGAATTGGTTGTAAGTAAAACTATCAATCATTACCTTCTTTTGATCCCCTATGACTTGAGTGTAAATGGGATGTATAATCCATTTTCATCACTTGTACAGTTTGAAACCCAGTTAGGAATGGTTCATATATTGAAATGCAAAGGACATTTCTGAAAATGCTTTATACAAATATAAGCCCTTATGCTTAGCAGTAATATATACGGTTTTGTGCAATACAGACACTAAGAGCTTCATGTGTATACATACATATGTATATGCATGAAGTACTTTTATCTTTATAAGAATTCCTTTGTGGTACAAAATATTAAGGAAAGATCAAACCACTTTTCTAAAGTGTCATCACTGAAATTAATTATTTTCAGTATGTTCATATTTTAACTATAACAAAATTTACTCCACAGCTAGAGGCTCTCAGTTCTATGTAAACTATGAAGTTTAAATGTTATTATTGTGACTGCTATAAATTTAGAGTCTTTCTACTCTGATTAGAATTACATAGCTACAACAATGGGAGGCTTAAGACCTGGCCTCCACTGGTCTTAATTCCTGCCCTTTCTACATTGTAATTCCAAGCCTGTTTTTCTCTGAAATAGAGTATTTCCCTTAGAAACACTCAGTTGCTCCAAGCTCATCTTTGCCCCTTCCTCAGTGTAACCTGGACACATCTGCTTTTTACTTTCTATTTACAAGTTGTTGTTGTTGTTGTTGTTCAGATCTGACATGACAGATTTCTTAGGCATTTATACCATATCATGTCATGAAAGATTATTAGAAAACGTAGGACAAAGAGTGTAAACCTGATGAGAGCAAGCTTGATTATCCCAGGGGGATGGTTCTCATAGTTATGTCTATAGTACATTATTAACTTGTTTTGTAATTTTTTTCAGAGACAGGTAAAGCTATAAAGCAAAGAGAGAAACAAACATATTTTTCTAGTTAGTATGTTAAATATACACTGATCATGGCACAGTTATTTCTTCTGGGCACAGCAGATAAAATTAAGAGAGTATTTTATCTTCTCGACATGTTAGAAAAATGAAGAAATCCTCTAAATTTCTGGGTAAGAACAAAAACTGGCAATCCCACAATGATTTTTACTATTTCTTGCCTTCCGAATATATCCTTGTTCACCAAAGTAAAGGCCCCAGCTGCTTCTCACGAGCCAGTAATGTTTCCCATCAAGGGTCCCATAGCCAACCACTAGTAGACCATGGTTCACAATCTGCGTGCAGCTCGGGTCATCATAAACACCACTTTTGTAGAAGTAGAAGGAGGGATGGCTGGCATCTATACCCACAGATATGGGTCCTTTATTGGCCTCGGCTTGTTTCAGAGAATCTTCACTTCCATAGGGAAGCTCCGAGTACCTTTGAACATGTGGCAACATGGTTTTTTTGGATTATAATGACAATTGACATCTATGGCTTTGTAGAGATAGGAAACTTCTGAGTCAATGCCATTGTTATTGATATATTGGAAAGCCTCTGTCATGAAGCCCCCATTACAGCCTTTATTTCCGTATTTTTCATTTGCCTGTTTTACTAAGTACATATTACCCCTCTCTACCAACTGTTACACTCCTTCAAAACCTAAAGCAAGGTTTTGGGGAATCAACTCTCTGATAAATAAATCGTCATATAAGCTAAGACTGTTAAATTACAGTAGGGCTCCTGGTCCTTAAGGATATAAGTTAATTTTTAGGAATGATTACTTCTGCTCCAGAGTGTGATTTATTTCTTAATTTAGATATGTTTTATAGGTAAGACATTTGCCTACTAGGTAGAGCCTCTTTGGACTGAACGTCAAGTATGGGTCTTGACTGTTCGTCAAGACCCATACTTTTGCAAAGCCTATGTAAAACATCTCTGAACATTTGGAAACTTTTGGTCATATGTAACCTGCTTCAAGGCTTACAAGGACATCCCAGGTTCATATTTTATAATAGTATAGAAGAACATCTCAAAGTTTATAATTTATAATATTATGTTTAAGATAACTGTTCCATCTACATATATGGGAATATATATTAAGTACTTAGTAAATATTAATAGCTAAGGGTAAATCTGTTTATAAAGGCTATTGAATCTCATGGTAATAACAAAAGGGTTAAGAGGTTAATAAAAAGATAAGAGATCTCTTGAGCCCAGCGGCAGGAAGAGGGGAAGATAGGTAGGAACTGGGTGCCTTGGCGAGCTGATTGCTGATCGTTTGGTCCTGCTGTCTTTGGTTTGATTGGCCTTTGTGGCTGTGAGGTTGGAGTTATCCCCCCAGCTGGGATTAAAGGTGTGGTCTTTGGCTTGATTAGATCTAGTGGCTGTGGGGGCGGAGTTATCCTCCCAGCCGGTATTAAAGGCACGCTTGTGTGACTCTTGAGATTTGAGATCTC
>VZQC01012145.1:229201-260987 GCA_009823505.1 Rhizomys pruinosus
GTTCAGGCTTATTTCCCTTTCCCTCCCCCCCACCCCCACCCCATCCCAGATCATGCATTCTGCCATAACTGTCCTGCATCTTTCTCTCAGTTTTTTTTTTTCATTTTTAGCTATAAGTGATAATCCATGAGTACAATCTTTAAAGTAACAGAGTAACTTTATTGTTGGGGGAAATTTCAAGAAAACATGCCAAATCATTCACTTGGTTATTATTGATAAAAACTTATGCAGGCCTACAATGAAGAAGACTAAGTGCTGGGACAGGAAAAAAACACAACAGATGTATAATTTTAAGAGAATAGGAGTAAAAGTTTCAGCCAAGGTAGGTGGTGGAAAAGTAGCTGCATTTGTTAAGGAGACTAGAGACATTAAGTAGAGGCCTCCTCCTTTACACTGTAGCAAATAGAACAGAACCTTTTGGTCATAACCCTAGCCAACTAGTCTTCCATCTAGTGAAAAGAAAAGAAACAAGTTTTTTTCTACACCTAGAAAAGAACAACTTTCAAAAGCTGCAGCCAATATGGCCAAATGGGCAATAGTCCATTATGCAGCATCTAACTTTGAGGGAATGAAAGATGAAAAGTGAGGAAGATAGAGATTCTTTCTCCATTTCAGAGAGGTTCTGTGGCCAGACAAGCTCTTTCAAGGAAGTTCATGGAAAACAAGTACTTAAGGCCTGGAGGCCTTAACAAGAGGTCATGTGTATGAAAATGAAAAAGCGAAAGGTAGGTTATGCAGAGATCCCAAGATTCTGGGGATGACATAGCCATGAGACATCTGCCAAAGAAAGCTGTATACAGGGAGTTAACCCTGCTCAAGTGAGAAATGCTAGTTGCACACAGAGAAAGGGAAGCAGGAAGGAGTCTACATTCTTTGAATCTAATGTCTCAGACACCATATATGGAGCCATTATTGGAATTTCTGGTATTATTTTGGGGGTATTTATTTTCCTTACTGGTATTTAATTAGCTTGTATTCCAAATTTTCTGGTGATGTTTCCATTCCTCCATTTTGAAATAGGAATGTCTATTTTTTGTAATTGTACACTAGAAGTACATAAGCTGTTTTGTTTATTTTACTGGAGGTTACAGTTAAGTGTGGTTTTATTTTTCAGTCTCTGAATAGACTGTGGACTGTGGAATGTGAAGCAGTTTTGAGAATCTTAAAGAATACGAGGACTTTGCAAAGTGGCTTAAATGCTTATTGCATTAGGATCTGACCGTGAGCCTATGGGAGACAGGGCACTGAATGTGGAGGTTTGAATAAACTGTGACTCGTAGGCTCAAGTATTTTAACACTTAGGTGTCTGTTGTTTGTAATGATTTCAGGAGATACTGAATTCTTGTTGGAGGAAAAGAAGCACATTCTTGGGGGAGGTCTTTCAGACTTTATAACCTTACTCCATTTTTAGTTTTCTCTGCTTCATGTTTGCATTGAAGATTTGAGTTCTGAGCTTATGGATGCTGCTGCTTTTGGCCAAGCCTCCCCTAGCATTAGGGACACTAGCCTTAGAAACATGAACCCATATCAACTCTTCCTTCTATGCACTGCCTTGGTCACAGTTTTGATCAGGGTAGCAGAAGTAAGGAATAAATGATCCATTCAGTTTGTTTACTCAGAAAGCATTTTGGTTTCTGACCATTTGGCCTACTTTCATTTTCATTCGTTTCAGAAATGAAAGCATTAAGGTTTCACCATTAGGTGTGTTGATTTAATATGTTCTAGCTTGTACCTGGGCCTCACCTCCAATATAAAATTCTAGAATGAGAGAATGTCTAAACAAAAACAAATGTTTTGTTTTCTTTTGTTTTGTTTTGAGAAAGGGTATCACTGTAGCCCCATCTGGCCTAGAATTTGCTATGTAGAACAGGCTAGCCTTGAACTCACAGAGATCTGCCTGCATCTACCTCTTCTGTTCTGGGATTAAAGGTATGTACCACCATTCCTGGCATTTTTAAAAAAGCCAGAAGGGGCTGGAGAGATGGCTCAGTGTTTAAGAGCGCCGACTGCTCTTGCAGAGGACCTGGGTTCTATTCCCAGCACCCACATGGTGGCTAAGAACCGTCTTTAACTCAAGTTCCAGGGGAATCCAACACCCTCTTCTGATCTACACGGCAGTGCATGACACAGGTGCACCAACCTACATGCAGACAGTACATTCATACACATAAAAAATAAATAAATAAAATTTAAAAAATTTTAAAAGCCAGTATTTATTTATTTATTTATTTATTTATTTTTGTCTTTTTGACACAGAGTCTCCCCATAGCCCCTGCTGTCCTGGAACTGCCTCACTCTGTAGACCAGGCTGGCCTTGAACTCACAGAGATCTGCCTGCCTGTGCCTCCCAAGTGCTAGGATTAAAGATTTGCCACCACACCCTGCAAAAAGCCAGTATTTATAAATCAAGCTGCTTTTTGTCTGATAGTAATATTAATTCCACATGCAAGCATTTTGGAGAAAAATGCAGGTTGACTGAAGATAACATTTCCTTCAGTGGATAATAGTTAATATATTTAAATTGTTTTATTGTTCGGGCTTTTGTTTGTTTTTCTTTCTGATTTGTTTTAATCCAGACTCCTGCTTGTCCTAACACTCTCTGTATTAGACCAGGCTGTCACAAAGCTCACAGAATTTCTTTGCTGTACTTCAGAGTATGGGAACTATAGGCATGAGCCAGCACACCCAGTTGTGGACTTTTGTTTTGATTTTCTTTACTTATGTGGAAGATCTAGACAGTAAAATTTTATAAAATACCTTAGATGGGTGGCCTGCGTTAATTAAGCTTTAAAAATAAAAAAAAAAACAGTTTAACTTAGTAATGTACAAATTAATGAATGCTATAAGCTACATATTTAACTTAAAAGGAGACATTAGGAATGAATAGGAAATTAATGAAAGATTACTGCTTATATAAGATCTAAAGATAATTCCTAAGCAATCTAAATATTCCCAACATCCTACACTCAATCCATGCTTCTCAGACCTTGCCTCTTCTTTTTTCAGCTACAAGCATAACATGCCTATATCAAAGAATGTACTCTTATGGCCCATTTAAGGATACAACATAAAGGAGACAGACTATTCTGTTTGTAAAAGCACGGCTCTGTGCTCATTAGTGCTTCTTTCATATGATATTTTTACTTATTCTTTGAGAATTGTATTCATGTATGCAATATATTTTCATCTTATTGATTTATTCCCCTCTAATTCTTATCATAAAAATAATATCATATTTCATCTAATATATTCAACTTAAGTATATGTGCAATTTTCTGCTCCATTTTTACACATTATTGTTTTAGTAACCTATTCAGTCATGTTAGTTTTATGTATATTGACATATGGGGAGGGGTATCTCCACTGGAGGCTGGATAATCCACTAGAGGCCACATCCCTAAAGAAAAGGAGCTCTCCTTTCCCTAGCTTCCACCAACTATCAAGAGATCTCAGCTAGGAAGTAATAGAGTGTGACATGACCCCCATTAGAATGTGTATGAAATAGATTTTCTGCAGGTCTTTCGAAGGCAACAATATCTACTGCTAAGTTATGAATGCAATGGCTCCATCATGTCCCAAGGCACAGTTTCTCAGCAGTTCACCCTGACCTCTGAAACTTACAAAGATTATTATTTTAACATACTTTACTGAGCTGTTGCCTCTTTCTTTTTGACCTACAAGCAGAACAAAAGTATGTATAAAAGGAAAACATAGTTATGGCCCATTTTAGAATAAAATCTAAAGAAAACGAAGACTAACAGTATTAATAATTCTGTTCTGTAAAAGCAATAATCCCTGCTCATTAACATTTTTAATTTTTTAATTTTTTTTATTTTATTGGTATTTTTGAGACAGGGTCTCCCTTTAGTCCCAGCTGTCCTGGAGCTCACTCTGTAGACCAGGCTGGCCTTGAACTCACAGAGATCTGCCTGCCTCTGCCTCCCAAGTGCTATAAGTAAAGGCATGCACCATCATGCCTGGCCTCATTAACTTTTAAAAAATATATTTTATTTATTGTAGGAGTATCTGGTTTGAGCTTAGGTATGCATGGGCTAACATTTACAGCCAGAACCCTCCAGAGTCACAAGTGAGAGTCACGGGACTTCTCTGGATACTCCCAGGAATTGGGATGTAATGATACAAAGGTCTGGGATTGGTCCCTGGGAGATGATGTCACACTGCCTATATAATGATCTGTAGCATTTGAATAAAGTGCTATTTTGTATTTGGATTTACATTTTGCCATGTGTCCGTTTTTTTGTCCTTTCTGCATGGCCTGACCCACTGTGGAAATAGCCACTTACTTCAATTTATTATTTTTATTTTATGTGTATTTATGTAGTGCCTGCATGTAATTGCACCCACGTCATGTAATGCACATAGANTGTTGCTCTTGTAAAGGACCCGGATTTGGTTCCCTGCACCCACACGGCAGCTGAAACCATCTTTTTAACTCCAGTCCAGGGAATCCAACACCTCTTCTGAACTCCTTGGTATTGCATGACATGGGTGACATGCAGACAGTACAGATAATTTAATAACTAAAAATTTAAAAAAATTAAAAAAAAATCCAGTAAATTAAAGTAGCTGGATATTCATGAATAGAAAATAGTAACATGATTAAGCTAATTAGGGATACAAAGTTTTTGGTTTTCAGTACACTCCTGGCTTGTACTGCATTCTCGTTACCAGCTTCAGGAAATAATGGACAACAGATAGTTCTACAGGTTTCCCTGTATTATGCACATGTTCCTTATGATACTGCTCTTGCCCATAACATACTTTGGCTCAAAAGAAGTTAGTTTGTACATCTCTGACCGAGCAGTATACTAACAGGTATTTGCAGTCCAGATGACAAACGAATGGTCTGTAAACTTTATCAGCTTATTTCCTGTCTAGATGTATATGACCAACTCTTGTCTTCTGGAAACTTATAAATCAAGATATAGGAGTCCGGGGAAAAAACATTAGACTGTTCTGACTTGTAGGAAACATTCTTTAAAATAGGCCTGATTTTGTCTTGTTAAATCATCTTTCATGGTTATGCCGCCTAGCTATGATATTGAAAATCTCTTTTCTCAAGTCTCCTGGAGTTTTGTCAAGTTATTATCTAAATATTATACAGTAATTCAGGTTGGTGTAATTTAGACTTTCTGGATGGTTAAGGTCATACCTTAATGTCCATATCAATTCGGCCAAGGGACATAAGAAACAACTTTGTGTCTTGCCTTGCTTAGGTCAACTATGTCCCAGAGAGCTTTCAGGGAATCTCTACCCCTACCCCCCGGAACACACACACACACTGAAAACCTGAGCCACCCCTGAGATTCAGATTTTCCTCAACTGACCTTGAGAAAAAAAAAAAAACCTGGGTTAATCTGGACTGTGGGGGAATTGGCTCCCATTGGACTGGGCCTGTGGCCACATCTGTGGAGTATTGTAAGCTGAATTGTTACAATGTGGACGGGCCCACCCACTCTGTGTGCCACCCTGGGCAGGTTCTGTGTTATGTAAGAAAGGCTGGCGGGCAATGGGCCACGGGAGCACCTTTACCTGAAAACAGCATTCCTCCATGCCTGTGCTTTCAGCCTCCTGCCTCCAGGTTCCTAACCCTGAGTTCCTGCCCTGGTCTCCCTGTAGTGATTTTGAACTGTGAGACCCAGGAGATGCTGAAACTAAATAAACCTTATCCTCCCCAAGTTGGTGTCGGTTCATCAGAGTGGTTTTTCACAGCATGGAAGACAACCTAGAACAGAAATTGGTACACGAGAGTGGTGGTAAATGCTATGTGGACAGACCTTGACCCTTGGTGTTTTGCGGGAATAAGATTGTGGACGAGGGCTTGGAGGTGTTTGGATCTTTGGGCTGGGAAAATCATCGAATGCCTAAAATCGTTGCTGTGGAGCTTGGGAGCAAGGTTTTGATGAAGGATTTGTAGAAGATGGAAGCTTGGCTTTTGAAGTTTCTAGTTCCAAAGGGGAACAGAGATTCGATCAGGACTGTGTATTCTGTGGTATCTGGTCAGCTGTGGCTGAAGTATCACTGTAAGTAACAAGAGACCAGAACCTGAAGTGAAAATCTTTGTGCAACTGGCTGGGACAATTGATGTTGGTTAGCTGTGGCTGAAAAAACAGCTGTAAGTAACAAGGGACCAGGCGCATCACTGTGGTATGACAAAATCTTCTGGTAAGAATTTCTTCAGGGTCAGCACACATAAACTGTGATTCGTAAAGCGGCCTGAACCCCCATTCTCGACCAGGAAGAAGGACTGGTAATGTGTAAGATCTCCTATATGGTTCCGGTGATGAAATTTGAGGGGGTCACAGAGAGGCAAGCCGAGGCTTGGCAGTGTTGTGGTGGAAAGAGGTCAGGGAAGAACAATTGTGGAAGTGCACCTTGGTTACAGTGAAGACCCAGGATTTGCAGGGGTCATGGAGAGAAGCTGAGGCTTTTGCACTTTCTGAGATGTCAGAAGAGACCATAGGTGAAAGGTGCTGCCTCAGTTTCAAGGTGGGCGAGAGCCAGCGTTTTGGAGAGATGCTGGACCCGTGAGTGATATCACCAAGAGCAAGTGCAGGTGTGGATTGGGAGATTGGCCTGGACCGAGAGATGAGCTGTTTGTGCCACAGATGCAGAGATCAGAGGAAGGGAAGCTGTGGTGCTGAAACCTTTTGGAGCCCAGAATATTGTGAGTCCCAGGTGTCCAGCTTTGAGCTCCTTGCTGGACTTATGTTTTTGTTTTGAGTGTGCCTTGATTCTTCCCTTTTGAAATAAGACAGTTACTTGTTTTATGATCTTATACAGCAGCCCACAGTTAAAGATACTTTTTAATAGACTGAACTTTTAAGTGTTTGGACATTTTAAGGGACATGTTGGGGCTTTTAAGGTTGTACTTTCTTAGGTTGTGGTTAATGTCAACATCATACTTTGGGGATTTAAAGAACTGTAAAGTGGGGTTTAATAGTGATGTGTTTTGTGTTGTCAAGTTATTTAAGGGGTCAAATTTGTGCTGGTAGCTTTTATGTCAACTTTGACCACACCTGGCAATTGGGGAATTGGCACCATTCCATTGGACTGGCCTGTGGCCACGGTCTGTGGAGTATTGTCTCTTGATGGTCAAGCAATGTGGGAGGGCCCCGCCAACTATGGGTTTTGTGCCACCCTGGGCAGGTTTGTTGTGTACTGTATAATATGTCAGGCTGGGCATGGGCCAAGGAGCAAGCCAGTTAACAGCATTTCCTCCATGTCCTGTGCTTCAGCTCCTGCCTTCCAGGTTCGTTACCTTGAGTTCCTGCCTTGGTGCTCCCTGAGTGTATGAACTGTGACCCAGAGATGTAAGATGAATTAATAAACACTTTCCTCCCCAGTTTGGCTGTCGGTCAATGTTTTGTCACAGAAATGGAAGACATGCTAGAACGAAGCCTCTGTCCATTTATCTACTGGAATGATAAAACGAGGTATTTCATTAACCTATTATAATATAAAAGAATGGTATCTCTAACCACCTGTGCTAGGCCAGTAGCACAACCTAGTAGACTGCTAATGCCTATTACCCATTCATATTTCATCTGTAAACTACAAAAGGGTATCCTTGAGAGCCAAGACTCCAGCTAAGCTGGAGGCCATCTGCAGCTACTTCGCCTCCAAGATCACACACAATCCATGCCTCCAGAAAAACTAAAAGCCATACCTGAATAGCCAGCCTCCTGCTGGGAAAATGCTGAGACAACCTGGGTGCTATCTTCAACAACAAAAATGGTTTGTTCCTTTTTCTCACCTGCCTTCCCCTGAAAACCTGGAAACTGCTGGCTAAAGAAAAACCTATAGGAGACAATTGTGACTGAATTTGTTCTACCAATGTAGTTGCATGTACAGCACTCTCCAGCCAGGCTTGGGACTTTGTGGGTACAAGTAAAAAAACAAACCAATATGTTAAAAGGTATATCAAGGAACGATACCTGTATGTTTTCATATCTGTGTAAGATAAGGAATGTTACTTTCTCAGAATTATTATCATTCCACATACCTGTATTATCTTGTATTGTCTTTATGTGTAGACAAGCAATGTTTATATTTTAGAGACAATGTCACTCACATACTTTTGTTTGAGGGAGAAAAGGTATTATTTGGTGGCTATCTTTTGTTCCATATTTTTATAGTTCACCAGCTTTAAAGCAAATTGCATACCTCAGTGCATCTCTTTTTGCATCTTTTATGCTTGTTTTGCAAGCACTGGCATACGTTTTTCTGCCGTTTAATCAATAGGTGTGAACACCACTTGAGAGTATGTAGCATCTGGCCTTTTGTTGCCTCTGTGTTCAGAGGAAGGTCAAAGGATGCCTGCATGCCTTTATATTTGAGAGAAAAATGTTATCTTTTTAACAAAGCCCTGTTTCCTGCAACCTAGGTTCCCTTTAGACCACCTGGATTTTTCCTTTTGTTAACACTAATTCTTACCTGAGGAGGTCAACTTTCTGGTTTGTCATAAGCCAGTTTGGGGTTACAGTTCAAATGTCTTTAGTCCAGTATCAGACCATCCCGAAAAATCTTCTGGATGACTGTAACATTGCTGATCCATTTTAATTAAAAAAAGGGGGGGGGGGCTGGAGGGATTGCCCTAGCAGTTAAGAGCACCGACTCTGCTCTTGCAGAGGAACCCAGGTTCAATCCCCAGCACCCACATGCGCTGATAACAGTCTGTAACTCCCAAATTCCAGAGAACTCCAGTTCCAGGGGAATATAGAGACTTCTCTTCTGACCTCCATGGCATTTTTGCACGACATGGGTGCACAGACCTACATGCAGACAGTTACATTCATACACATACAAAAAATAAATAATTTAAAAAAAATTAAAAAAAAAAAAAAAAAAAAAAAACAAGGGGTGTAGGAATAAAATTTTGTCTGGCTCAAGGCAGGACCTGCAAGTTCTATCCCAGAACTTCCAAGACTTATCTGATAACTCTATGAGCATTCAAGCTGTCTCTGTTAAATTATCTGTAGGGCTCATTAATTCAAGTATGCAAGTAATCCTGCCTCCACCCTATCTCTGTCAAAGTTCCAGACCCGTATGGTCCCTTCCCTTGAGGCTATGAGCAAAATGTCACACCTCTGTTTTACTGGTTGCACAAACAGAGTTCTCTTTTCCCTGGTAAGAGCAAAAAGGTTCCTCACCTTCCCTTCCTCCTGCCCCAACTTCCTGCCCAGAGCAGGTAGCTTTCAGTATATAAACACATTGCTGTCATGAATAAAATGGAGTCTTTCTCCCAGACACTCTCTTGTAAGGTTTCTTTTTAATTTCTCAAGTGATTTCTTACAGTTCCCTCCCCCTCCTTACCAGGAGCTCAGCCTAAAAACTGTTAGCTTGCAGGAAGGAGACACCTCTGAGGCTTACAGCCTTGTGAAGCTTCCAGCTTGTTTCTAGGAGGGAAGAACATTGTGTAGATTGTGGACACACATGATTAAAGGACCAACAGATGATAAATATATTAGAAGACAACCAACAAGCAATCAGATGTTTTATACCTGTTTCTTGAAAAATTATGTGAAACTATTCTTTTTTTGTTTTGTTTTGTTTCACAGAGACTTTTTAGTGACTGGAAAGAGGATCATATGTTGAGGGAAGGGGGAATAAAAAAACTTATTACATTGAGTGCAGAATTCATTAAATAAATGTAACATTATGTCATGTACAGTGGGCACACATGTATCAGAAGAAATAAATACTGTTTCTATTTTTCTGTGTTTGATTGTATCATTCAAGTGTTTTAAACGATCGTAGTTTCTTAGCCCAGAAGAAAAACATTCATACACATAAGAGATAAATTTAAATTACTTAGGAAAAAGTCTAAGTCAGATATCTATAATAGCCGATCAGGAGTGAGAAGGTCCAGGCCAGCTGGGTACATAGCAAGACTATCATAGGAGAGATAGGGAGGAGAGAGAGAGATTAGAGAGAGAGAGAGAAAATGAGGGAAGGAAAGAAGAAGGAAGGAGAAGCAGGAAGGAAGGAAGGAAGGAAGAAGGATAGGAAGAAGGAAAGAGTAAAGGCAGGCTGGCTTCTTGCCAACCTTTCTTTTTTTTTTTAATTTAGTTTTTATTTGATTTGCTTTTGTGATTTCATACCATTTTTCCCAATTCTGTTCAGGCATTTTTCCCTTTACCCTCCCCCCCACCCCCACCGCCATTGCCCAGATCATGCTTCTGCCATAACTGTTCCTGCATCTTTCTCTCAGTTTTTTTTTTTCATTTTTTAGCTATAATGATAATCCATGAATACACTTTAAAGTAACAAGTAACTTTGTTGGGGGAAATTTCAAGAAAACATGCCAAATCATTCACTTGGTTATTATTGATAAAAACTTATGCAGGCCTACAATGAAGAAGACTAAGTGCTGGGACAGGAAAAAAACACAACAGATGTATTAATTTAATAAATAGGGTAAAAAGGTTTCAGCCAAGGAGGTGGTGGAAAAAAGCTGCATTTGTTAAGTGAGACTAGAGGACATTAAGTAGAGGCCTTTCCTCCTTTTACACTGTAGCAAAGTAGAACAGAAACCTTTTGGTTCATAAACCCTAGCCAACATAGTCTCCCATCTAGTGAAAAGAAATTAAACAAGTTTTTTTCTTACACCTAGAAAAGAACAAAACTTTCAAAAGCTGCAGCCAATATGGCCAAATGGGCAATAGTCCATTATGCAGCATCTAACTTTGAGGGAATGAAAGATGAAAAGTGAGGAAGATAGAGATTCTTTCTCCATTTCAGAGAGGTTCTGTGGCCAGACAAGCTCTTTCAAGGAAGTTCATGGAAAACAAGTACTTAAGGCCTGGAGGCCTTAACAAGAGGTCATGTGTATGAAAATGAAAAAGCGAAAGGTAGGTTATGCAGAGATCCCAAGATTCTGGGGATGACATAGCCATGAGACATCTGCCAAAGAAACCTGTGTATTACAGGAGTTAACCCTGCTCAAGTTGAGAAATGCTAGTGCACCAGGAAAGGGAAGCAGGAGAGGAGTCTAACATTCTTTGAATTCTTAATGTCTCAGGACACCATATATATGAGCCATATTGGAATTTTCTGGTCATTTATTTTTGGAGTATTTATTTTCCTTACTGGTATTTAATTAGCTTGTATTCCAAATTTTCTGGTGATGTTTCCATTCCTCCATTTGAATAGTAAGTCTATTTTTTGTAATCTGTTACACTAGAAGTACATAAGCGTTTGTTTATTTTACTGGAGGTTACAGTTAAGTGTGGTTTTATTTTTCAGTCTCTGAATAGACTGTGGACTGTGGAATGTGAAGCAGTTTTGAGAATCTTAAAGAATACGAGGACTTTGCAAAGTGGCTTAAATGCTTATTGCATTAGGATCTGACCGTGAGCCTATGGGAGACAGGGCACTGAATGTTGAGGTTTGAATATAACTGTGACATCGTAAGGCTTCAAGTATTTTAACACTTAGGTGTCTGTTGTTTGTAATGATTTCAGGAGATACTGAATTCTTGTTGGAGGAAAAGAAGCACATTCTTGGGGGAGGTCTTTCAGACTTTATAACCTTACTCCATTTTTAGTTTTCTCTGCTTCATGTTTGCATTGAAGATTTGAGTTCTGAGCTTATGGATGCTGCTGCTTTTGGCCAAGCCTCCCCTAGCATTAGGGACACTAGCCTTAGAAACATGAACCCATATCAACTCTTCCTTCTATGCACTGCCTTGGTCACAGTTTTGATCAGGGTAGCAGAAGTAAGGAATAAATGATCCATTCAGTTTGTTTACTCAGAAAGCATTTTGGTTTCTGACCATTTGGCCTACTTTCATTTTCATTCGTTTCAGAAATGAAAGCATTAAGGTTTCACCATTAGGTGTGTTGATTTAATATGTTCTAGCTTGTACCTGGGCCTCACCTCCAATATATTAAAAGTTCTTTAGAATGAGAGAAGTTAAACAAAAACAAATGTTTGTTTCTTTGTTTTTTTGAGAAAGGGTATCACTGTAGCCCCATCTGGCCTAAATTGCTATGTAGAACAGGCTAGCCTTGAACTCACAGAAGATCTGCCTGCAATCTACCTCTTCTGTTCTGGGATTAAAGGGTGTACCACCATTCCTGCATTTTTAAAAAAGCCAGAAGGGGCTGGAGAGATGGCCAAGTGTTTAAGAGCGCCGACTTGCTCTTGCAGAGGACCTGGGATTCTATTCCAGCACCCACATGGTGGCTAAGAACCGTCTTAACTCAAGTTCCAGGGGGAAATCCAACACCCTCTTCTGATCTCACAGTCAGTGCATGACACAGGTGCAAAAAACCTACATGCAGGACAGTACATTCGTACAACATAAAAAATAAATAATAAAATTTTAAAAAATTTTAAAAGCCAATAAGTATTTATTTATTTATTTATTTATTTATTTTTTGTCTTTTTGACACAGAGTCTTCCCCATTAAGCCCCTGCTTGTCCTGGAACTGGAACTCACTCTGATAGACCAGGCTGGCCTTGAACTCACAGAGATCTTGCACGCCTGTGCCTCCCAAGTTGCTAGGATTAAATGATTTGGCCACCACACCCTGCAAAAAGCCAGTATTTATAAATCAAGCTGCTTTTTGTCTGATAGTAATATTAATTCCACATGCAAGCATTTTGGAGAAAAATGCAGGTTGACTGAAGATAACATTTCCTTCAGTGGATAATAGTTAATATATTTTAAATTGTTTTATTGTTCTGGGCTTTTTGTTTGTTTCTTTCTATTTGTTTTAATCCAGACTCCTGCTTGTCCTAACACTCTCTGTATTAGACCAGGCTGTCACAAAGCTCACAGAATTTCTTTGCTGTACTTCAGAGTATCGGGAACTTTAGGCATGAGCCAGCACACCCAGTTGTGGACTTTTGTTTTTTGATTTTCTTTTACTTATGTGTTAAGATCCTAGACAGTAAAAATTTTATTTAAAATACCTTTAGATGGGTGGCCTGCGTTAATTAAGCTTTAAAAATAAAAAAAAAAAAACAGTGGTTTAACTTAGTAATTACAAAATAATGAATGCTATAAGCTTACATATTTAACTTAAAAGGAGACATTAGGAATGAATAGGAAATTAATGAAAGATTACTGCTTATATAAGATCTAAAGATAATTCCTAAGCAATCTAAATATTCCCAACATCCTACACTCAATCCATGCTTCTCAGACCTTGCCTCTTCTTTTTTCAGCTACAAGCATAACATGCCTATATCAAAGAATGTACTCTTATGGCCCATTTAAGGATACAACATAAAGGAGACAGACTATTCTGTTTGTAAAAGCACGGCTCTGTGCTCATTAGTGCTTCTTGATAATGATATTTTACTTATTCTTTGAGAATTGTATTCATGTATGCAATATATTTTCATCTTATTGATTTATTCCCCTCTAATTTCTTATCATTTAATAAATAATATCATATTTCATAATATATATTCAACTTAAGTATATGTGCAATTTTCTGCTCCATTTTTACACATTATTGTTTTAGTAACCTATTCAGTCATGTTGTTTTATGTATATTGACATTATTGGGGAGGGGTACTCCACTTGGAGGGCTGGATAATCCACTTAGAGTGGCCACATCCCTAAAGAAAAGGAGCTCTCCTTTCCCTAGCTTCCACCAACTATCAAGAGATCTCAGCTAGGAAGTAATAGAGTGTGACATGACCCCCATTAGAATGTGTATGAAATAGATTTTCTGCAGGTCTTTCGAAGGCAACAATATCTACTGCTAAGTTATGAATGCAATGGCTCCATCATGTCCCAAGGCACAGTTTCTCAGCAGTTCACCCTGACCTCTGAAACTTACAAAGATTATTATTTTAACATACTTTACTGAGCTGTTGCCTCTTTCTTTTTGACCTACAAGCAGAACAAAATATGTTTAAAAAGGAAAACATAGTTTAATGTCATTTTAGATAAAAATCTAAAGGGAAAACGAAGGACTAACAGTATTAATAATTCTGTTCTGTAAAAGCAATAATCCCTGCTCATTACATTTTAATTTTTTAAATTTTTTTATTTTATTGGTATTTTGAGACAGGGATCTCACTATGTAGATTAACCACTGGCCTGGAGCTCACCTCTGTAGACCAGTCTCTCCTTGAACTCAAAGAGATCTCCTGCCTCTGCCTCCAAGTGCATATTAAGTAAAAGGCATGCACCATCATGCCTGGGCCTCATTAACTTTTTTTTTTTTTAAATGGAAGAGTTTATTTAAGCTTTTACTCATTACGTACCAGGAATAGAGTTCATGTGTGGGAGGCATGTAAATGTGGAGGGAGCTGGGAGCAGAAAGTTGAGAGCTCAATCTTCAAGTAGGTGCAGGAAACAAGAGAAACTGGCAGATCTGGATAGGCTGTGAACTCTCAAAGCCCACCCTAGTGTATGTATTCCTCCAGCATGGCCACAAAACCTCGAAGACCTCAAAACAGCGCCAGCAACTGGTGACAAAAAGTCTGATAATCAAGCCTATGGGGGACATTCTCATTCAAACACCACACTAAGTGATTGATGTTATTATGAAGAACATTGCTTAAAATAGTTCCTTCCTTTTATTATTTATTATTTATTTTTTTTTTAAATTAGTTTTTATATTTGCTTTGTGCATTTTCATACATTTTTTCCAATTCATTCAGGCTTATTTCCCTTTCCCTCCCCCCTGCCCCCCCCCCCCCCCCCCACCCCATCCCAGACATGGCATCTGCCATAACTGTCCTGCATCTTTTCTCGCTCAGTTTTATTTTTTTTTTCATTTTTAGCTATAAGTGATAATCCATGAGTACAAGCATCCTTCATGCAAAACCTATCTGCAGGCTGTTGTGCCCAAACACCTACAGCCCCACCATCCAGTGGGGGGTGACAGGTTGTTTGTTCAATCAAGTTGATCAAATGAGTGTCCAGACTACATTGCTGTAGTTTCACCATTCACCCCAATCGCAGCCCTTACATTCTACCACGCCCCCTCTTCCGCAGGTTGTTCCCTAGGCTTAGAAAAGGGGCACAGGTGGATGAGAGGTAAAACAGTCCACTCTCTCTGGAGCTGTTGACTTGGACTCTGGTCAATTCTGGCTGTTTCCTTTCATGGGCTGACAGTTTGTCCAGGAATAACCTTTTGATCCTACTAACAGTATTAATAATTCTGTTCTGTAAAAGCAATAATCCCTGCTCATTAACATTTTTAATTTTTTAATTTTTTTTATTTTATTGGTATTTTTGAGACAGGGTCTCCCTTTAGTCCCAGCTGTCCTGGAGCTCACTCTGTAGACCAGGCTGGCCTTGAACTCACAGAGATCTGCCTGCCTCTGCCTCCCAAGTGCTATAAGTAAAGGCATGCACCATCATGCCTGGCCTCATTAACTTTTAAAAAATATATTTTATTTATTGTAGGAGTATCTGGTTTGAGCTTAGGTATGCATGGGCTAACATTTACAGCCAGAACCCTCCAGAGTCACAAGTGAGAGTCACGGGACTTCTCTGGATACTCCCAGGAATTGGGATGTAATGATACAAAGGTCTGGGATTGGTCCCTGGGAGATGATGTCACACTGCCTATATAATGATCTGTAGCATTTGAATAAAGTGCTATTTTGTATTTGGATTTACATTTTGCCATGTGTCCGTTTTTTTGTCCTTTCTGCATGGCCTGACCCACTGTGGAAATAGCCACTTACTTCAATTTATTATTTTTATTTTATGTGTATTTATGTAGTGCCTGCATGTAATTGCACCCACGTCATGTAATGCACATAGAAGTTGGATGAGGGAATTGGAACCCGTGAAATTAGACTTACAAGTGGTTATTAGCCACCATTTGTTTGCTGGAAGTTGAACCTAGGTTCTCTGTAAAAGCAGCCAGTGCTTTTAACTGCTAAGCCATTACTCTGGCCCCTCATTAACTTTAAAAAAAAGTGTTTAAGTGTTTATTATTTTATTTGTATGAGCATATTTCCTACATGCATATAAGTGCACCTGTGTCAAGCAATGCCCTTAGAGGCCAAATGATGGCACTGGATTCCCCAGGCACTGGAGTTAAGGATGGTTCTTAGCTACAATGTGGATGCTGGGAATTGAACCCAGATCCCCTGCAAGAGCAGTCAGTTCTCTTAACAGCTGAATCATCTCTCTAGCCCCTCATTAACTTTTTAATAGTGCTTTTATTTATTCTTTGCAAAATTCATCCCTGAATACAATTTATTTTCACCCTATGACTTCTGTTTTTCTTCCCATCCTACTCCTATGGTATTCTGCCCACTGTATTCCTCTTAATGTCATGGCCTCTTTTCTCCTCCTTTTTTTACACACTATTTTTTAGTAACTCACTCTGTTCTCTTAGTGCTATAGATAAACAGATATGCATGGGCCTATACACCAATCCACTGGGGACCAAATTCTTGAAGGAACTAACCCTCCCTCCCCTAGCAGCTACCCACTGTCAATATACCTCAGCTAGGAAGTCATATATTGTTAGTAGTTTCCCATCCATGCTGGAATATGAATGGAATTGATCACCTGTAGCAATTCTGCAGTCAGCAAGAGCTGCTACTGAGCTCATGAATACAGTGGTTTCCATCATGTACTAAAGATACTAATGTTCGGCAGTCGACCCTGAAGTCTGACTCTTCAGAAAAGGATATTTGATGTTTATTTTTAATTGTGTGTAAGAAGGATGTGCACAGGAATGAACTCAGGCACTCTGCAAAACCAGTATCCACAATCAACCTTTGCACTTATTGCTCCAGCCCTTGTGGGTCTAACAATCTTTCTGCCCCTTCTTATACCATGTTTGGTATGCCTTGAAAGGGGGATTTATAATACAGCCATTTATGTCTGAACACTTCATACACCCTTCTTTTCTTTCTTTTTTTTTTTTTTTTTGGTATTTTTGAGACAGGGTCGCCCTTTTAGTCACAGCTGGCCTGGAGCTCGCTCTGTTGACCAGGCTGGCCTTGAACTCACAAAGATCCACCTGCCTCTGCCTCCCAAGTGCTAGAATTAAAGGCGTGTGCCACCACACCCGGCTTCACCCTTATTTTCTTTAACCAATTGTGAGTCTTTGCATTAAGAGACATACATTACACAAAAGAGTATTTCCAATAAGGACTGATAGCCTCAATAATTATGGGCTAGAGATATTTATTAAGAAGGCAATTTGGCGTGGTGGTGCACTCCTTTAATCCTAGCACTTGGGAGGCAGAGGCAGGCGGATATTTGTGAGTTCAAGGCCAGCCTGGTCTACAGAGTGAGTTCCAAAACAGCTGGGACTACAGGGAGACCCTGTCTCAAAAAGACCAAAAATAAAAAAAAATAAATAAAATAATAAAAAAGAAGGCAATTTGGCACTTTTTTCCACTTAGCAAAATAATGGTAGAGGTTTCTTTCTTAGAGTGTAGAAACCCCCTACTCACAGATTCTTGAACAGGTTTACAGTACCATATATGAGTTTCCTTCTATGAAGTAGACCTTAAATTTGACTAACTGTTAAGTAGGAAAAAAGAGTAATCCAATTCTACATAAAATCTTGACCTTTCATTTTTTTCCTATCGCTATGACTATCTTACATCCTTTTAGTTGTTGTTCTGTTTTTTTGAGACAAGGTCTCCCTTTAGCCCAAGCTGGCTTGGAGCTTGCTGTGTAGACCAGGTGGCTTCCATCACACTAATACTTAACTTTCATCCTAACTTTAGTTGCCAGGCAGACCCAAATTTAAGGACAAATTTTACCAAAGACAGTTTTAAAGTGCCTGTTATATCATGACTTAAACCCTTACCAAATAGTTAATTTAAATTTGTTAAGTAGACTATGGATCAATAACATATTTTATCTGTATTTATAGCTGTTAGATAAGATACAATATGCAGATATGCATATTGTCTTGTGTTTCAGATATAGATTTGTGGGTTTTTCTTTCAAATAAAACTTTTTCATTAAGAAAATAATCTCAATTTTTGCAGAGAAAGAAATGAGAAGGAAAAGAGCACTGGGTGTTCTTGCAGAGAGCTGGGTTTGAGTCCAAGCCTCCATACTCCTAACTACTGTGGGTAACTCCAGTTCGAGGTGAATCTGCTACCCTCATCTGACTACTGTAACATTTTACTTATGTCCAGACAATACACTCATACACATTAATAAAAATAATAAATAAAATATTAAAAAATAAGATGGAAAGGATCAAGTACAAAAAAGATTAAAGAAATGAAATTTATTTTGGTAAGGAAAGTTAAATACAATAGAAATGCTTTTTATAAGAACAGATTCTATATAGAAATTCTGTCATAAGGTGTGATGGTTTGAATGATAGTGTCCTCCATAGGCTTTAAGGATTCAGACATTTTGTCTCCAGTTGGTGGCACTGTTCTTGGAGGTTTTAGAAGGTATAGCCATGCTGGAGCAAGTAGGTCATTGGGGGCGGACATAGTGAGTTTAACAAGCCTTGCGTTCTCCAGTACTCTCTCTCTGCTTCCTGTGCTCATTGTGAGATGTGATCCTTGGCTTGCTGCCCAGCCCCGGCCACCATGCCTCCCACCACAATGAACTCTGATTCCTTGGAACTGTCAATCATAAGCTCAAATAAACTATTCCTTTTATAATTTCCCTTGGTCATGGTGGTTTTATCACAGCAACAGAAAAGTGACTAATACATAAGGTAAATGATTGTTTAACAAAAGTAGAGATGAGGATGAACTAAAAAGATGAAGTATGTTATAAAAAGCTCTTGAGAGTTAAGTAAGAGCAATTGCTGCTTTGGATCCCAGGAGGCACATGGTAGGTCAAAATTGTCTGTAGCTCCACTTCCTGGGTATTTGATGCCTTTTTCTTGCCTCCGCGGATGTTTACATGGATGTGACTCTAATATACACACTCAGACTCGTGTACATAAACATAAAATAAAATAATTCGCCGGGCGTGGTGGCGTACGCCTTTAATCCTAGCACTTGGGAGGCAGAGGCAGGCGGATCTTTGTGAGTTCAAGGCCAGCCTGGTCTACAGAGTGAGTTCCAGGACAGCTGGGGCTACAGGGAGACCCTGTCTCAAAAAGACCAAAAAAAAAGATCAAAAAAAAAAAATAAAAATAAAAAAAAAATAAAATAATTCAACTTTACTTAATGATAACATGGGTATCTGTTAAATGTAATTAAAAGATACTAAAATTTCTCAACTTAAAGTTCAATAGGAAAAGATAGAAATGGTACAAGAGTTACAGTTATTTTGAAAACAACTTAGTGAACAAGATTTGTTTGGTTTTATTTTGGTTTACTATTTGCTCTTTATAATTGAATTTAATTTTTAGCACACCTGTAAGCTTTGAAACCATGGACCATTAGAGGGCAACATCTTAAATGGCAGCTAAGGGGGGGACTGTGAAAAATACATGAGAAAGAGGATACTGGGTTGGGGGAAGAAAGTTTTTTTTTAAGATTTTATCTCTTATTTTATTTTATGTATATGTGTGTGTGTTGCCTGCATGAGTGTAAGTGCACCTGTGCTGTGCAATGTCCACTGGGGTCAGAGGAAGGCATCACACCCCCATGGCTGGTTGTTTACCACCATGTGTGTGCTAGGAATTGAATGTGGGTCTTCTGCAAGAACAGCCATTGTGTGTAAATGATGAGCCATTTCTTAGCCATTCATTAAGTTTTGAATGTGAAGGCGTAAGAAAAATTCACATGGAAGACTAGCATCCTGGAAGACAAAAATAATGAAAGAGACTTTGAAGGGAGCTAGGATCCATGGCTAGATAATGGAAGTCCAAGAAGTAATGAGTCACTCATTTTACAAGAATCCAAGTAAAATTTCTTCCACAGGAGTTGGGCAGAGCAGCCCCTGAGGCCCTGAGGGCAGTATAGACTCTTTTCAATCTTCTTACTGATCTACTAGAAAAGGATAAGACCCTCCTGCTGATGATACCATACAACTTGGTTGTAAATACAGAAAAATAATGTTGGATTTGAACCGGAATATTCCTCTCTGCCTCCCAAGTTTCTCAAGAAAAGGCATCAGTAGCCTTAATCATTCATGAACCTTAGACCTTAAATGTCAGATGCCAGGCAGGGATATTGCCCACCTGTCCAATACTGGAATGATTGTTAGGAAGGTAAGCAATGGATCTCTGACTGGATTTGAGGCTCACTCCTATAAACATGTTTTTTTAAAGATTCCATACTTGGGGAATTCATAGTCCCAAGGGGTGAACTTACTTTGGTTGCTTATTAGCTATAAGGATATATATATAGCATCAAACAAGCTTTTCAATATTTATACGTATAGCTGCAATGAAATGATACTCTTAGTCTTAATAAGAAAAGTCACTCTGGGGCTTGAGAGATGGCTCACTGGTTAAGAGCACTGACTGCTCTTACAGAGGACCCAGGTTCGACTTCCAGCACCCACATGGTGGCTAAAAACCATCTTTAACTTCAGCTCCAAGGGAATCCAACACCCTCTTCTGACCTCTGCGGCATTGTACGACACAGGTGCACCAACCTACATGCAGACAGTATGCTCATACACATAAAAAACAAACAAATAAATAAATAAATAAATATAAAAAAATGAAAAGTCACTCTTTGCAGTGAACAATGTGAATGCAGAGATTTCTGGCTGTTAATGACCTGAAGAATAATTGAGAGTTGGGGACTTGATCTTAAATGAGATATTTTTTACCAGCCCCTTTAAAACTCAGGAAACTATCTACCAGGATGTCTCATTCTCACTCCTGTTTAAATATTGGGGTGAATACTCATTTATATTTACAATTATCATTCCTTGACTGACATACCTTCCACCCACTGGATTCCAGTTACAAACACAAGCCTGTTTTGTAGCAAAAGGAGCAAAAAGAATGACATGTATCAGGATAATATAGTATGTCATTTAGAAGAACAAACAACTAGTGGAAGAGCCAATCCACTGTACCAATGCACTTATAAGTTATTAAAGTTTCTTTGACAGCATTGTAATTTCAATAAGAAAAGGAAAGAGGTTGATTAGTGGTTAAGAGAATTTGCTGCCTTTGCAGAAGATCTGGTTTGGATTCTCAGCACCCATATGGCAGCGAACAACGCTGTATAATCCCAGTTCCACTAGATCTGACTCTCATTCTGTCCTCTGTGGGAATTGCAGGACATGGGCGCATTTACATGCGGGCAGGTAAAACATTCACACATATAATAAAAATAAATATAAAATAAAGTGTAAAGGGTTCGGTATGTAAAATACATCTTAAAAGAAAAATACCAATATTCAGGACAACCACTACCTTTTTCATCAGGATGCTCCACGTGGATATTAAAACATAGGATTGTGTCCCACAACATTTCATACTTGATATGGAAAAACTTAAGGGAGGATTAGTGGAGTTGAGAAAGTTGAATTCGGCCAATATCAAAGTAGAGAGAGGAAATACAGGGCAGTAACTTTGCAAAGAGATAAAAACACAACACTCATCTCACATGAAATTAGACAGTCTACTCTGGAACCTAATATGATAGATCGAATCCTGGAAACACAGTTGCTATATGTTGACAGTTTGGGGTTGATGGATGATAGCAGTCTGTTCATATAGTATAAAAGGATGTAAATAGTTGTCATATGGATGTCAGGTGACACATTGCCATTTCAGAGCTAAAATAATCCATTGTTACTTGGTCATACACCTGCAACTTCACAGATGACCACAATCATTGAAGTTCTAATCAGCCTCATAGAATGTTTAACATGCAGATTTCTCTGGTATTTTCAGTTAATAGTGCCCTCTGTGAGCCAAGCCTCGCATTTTCTTCATCTAAAGGACAAATACATTTGTTTCTCCTGGTTCTAGGAGGTCTTATTTCTAAAATCAGACTGAGTAAACACACACACACACACACACACACACACACACACACACACAGACACACAAAGACTTAGGGGAAGAGAAAAGGCTGATAAAGCCACTAAGGAAGAAATGCCTGGATCACATCTAACATTCTAGTCATTATAATCCAGGACAGATTTGTTATCATTTAAAACATTTTCTGGGGGCAGGAGAAATGGCTCAGCAGTTAAGAGCGCCGACTGCTCTTGCAGAGGACCCAGGTTCAATTCCCAGCACCCACATGACAGCTAAGAACCATCTTTAACTCCAGTTTCAGGGGAATCCGACCCCCTCTTCTGACCTCCGCACCATTGCACAACATGAGTGCACCAACTTACATGCAGACAGTACACTCAAACACATAAAAAATAAAAAAAAATTTAAAAAACACATTTCTGTATTTGCTTTAAAATAAAGATATCATAGCATTATGATGCCCTAAAATGAATTAATGAAAAATAGATTATAGCAGGCTGGATAGATGGCCTAGCGGTTAAGAGCGCCGACAGCTCTTACAGAGGACCCGGGTTCTATCCCCACCACCCACATGGCGGCTGAGAATCGTCTGAAACTCCATTCCAGAAGAACTCCAGTTCCAGGGGAATCCGACACCCTCTTCTGACCTCCGCGGCATTGCATGACACGGGTGCACAAACCTACATGCAGACAGTATATTCATACACATACAGAAATAAATAAAAATTAAAAAAAAATATATATATATATAAATAGATTATAGCATTTAGGAATAAAAGAATATGCAAGAGGTATTTTTTTGTAACTAGTGATCATATAAATAAACCTAGCTTGATTGTATGCTTTGACCAGTAGCTGCAGCTTTGTGCACATTATGAAATATATTCTTTCATGCTTGAATTCTTTAAATTAATATTTATGTTTAATTTTAGAAGACTTTTTGGATGATCAGTTTGTTTCTATGCCAACAACCTCACAAATATGAATGAGTTCTAATTCTAGGGAAGATTGGGTTTTTGTTTCCCAGTAATTCTAACTCTTATTTGGGGGAAAGTTCTCATATGTTCTATGAACTTAGTAGAGTTCCAGATTTTAGTTTGGGAAGCTAAAAGAAAGTCATATTATAGAAGAAATTAGATAACAATATAGAATCCATTTGAATTTCATTTAAAATTTGTCTTTTCATAAAATCAAATATTTTTGCAAGTAAATGACCAGGTTTATTAAAATATATTGTTACACATAAAACTCAAAATTCTCAAAGTCACTTTGAATTACACAATTTCATCCTCCCAGTAAAAATTCAATATAGTTATTCTTACAAAAATTAAAAGCTGGTTTGTGTTAACAATTTTTTGTTTGAACCTGAGGAAGATTAATCTTAGCCTGTTACAGTTCCTTAAGCATACATACACTGAAGCTGGGAGGTAGAGGCAAGGGGATCTCTTTTGAGTTCAAGGCCGGGTGGGGCTACAGGGAAACTGTCTCAAAAGGACAAAGAAAACAAACAAACAAAGAAAGAAACAAAAAAAATATAAACACTGAAAAAATGTGTTCTCCCACCTGCTAACATGGCACTGCATTATGTGTGGCTCCTCATCTTTAAAGTTCAGTACCCCTTCAAAAGGGTCAGACATAACAGAGAACATGCCATTTCTCTGCTTTCCAAGAGTTACTTTAAAACACCGGTTTGACTAAAATACATTAATAACTGAACATAATGTTTCCCCTCACCTCCATTACACTCTTTCAAATATTTTCAGTTTCTGTGATCATGACTTGATCTTGGTGATGAAACATATTCAGAGGGTTAAGACCCTTAGGAGTGTTTTAACCTTGAAGATAGTTTTATTTATCTATAATGAATCAATAAGCCTAATCTAACCTATAAAGTTTTTGAAACAAAATTAAGGTCCCAGAGGTGATCATCTAACATCAACCCATTTGGGATTTCTGGAAAGTAAATCTGTTTGTAGTCAAGATTTCCTGGAAAATAAACCCAAGTCCTACTACAATCATCAAAAACTAGCTCCGCTTAAGGGCACTAAATTAAAGGCTCTGACTTAATGAGTTCTAACAAAAAGTTAATGCAAGATTAGCCAGATGTGGTGACTCACACCTATAATCTCATCACTTTGGAGGCTGATGAAAGATTCCTGTATTTTCAGCAAGGGCTACAAAGACAGACCAGAGACAATTTCAAAAGAAAGAATGTAACTGGATGTGGAATCCTTTAATCCCAGTACTCTGTAGGCAGAGGCAAGGATCTCAGAGTTTGAGACCAGCCTGTGGCAGCTACATGATCAAAAAAAATTAAATAAAACCAAAACTAACATCAAATTGTTGATCCATTTACATATTAGCACAGAATATTTGAAAATTGAAAATAAGATGAATACAGTTTATATCATATCAAAGTCTTGAAAATAAAATCACACCATGATTGTCCTCATAACATGTTTCAATTTTTATCTAAGAACTATTGGACTGACAAAACTACAAAACTACAAAATCAAATACATTTTTCTTTTGTGGTTCCAGAGGCAGCGTGCTAGTCAGGGACTCGACCACTGTGCTTTACCTGTAGGCCTTTAACATATTGTGGGGTGATGTGTTTTGAGATGGGATCTCAGATACCCAGGCTTACTGTGACATAAGGATTCTCCACCCTCTACCTTCCAAGTAGCTGGGAATTCAGAAATACCTCATTATATACACCCAGCTCCTAAATACAATCATGAAATTTATATGAACTCTAAAGTATGTATTAGACATCATTATCCCCAGGACTTGGTTTATCCAAAAGCAAAAGCCTTGCTTTATGAATGCTGATAAACACAGTAAGGCTCTTAAATCTAAAAGCAGCTATGAGTTATGATTAACCAAAAATATATTTAAGCACTCATTATTTTTTTAGAAAACTTTTTACCACCTCTATATACAGATTCAAAAGCTTCAAGTCACGTCAAAATAGAGGTATATAAACCTCGAGGATCTTGTCATCTTTTAATCAAAAATCTATAAAGAACTTTGCAAAGCTGACTCTTATTAGTATAGGAGAGTAAAAATACTGGTAACAAGGATCTTTGAATGTCAAAGTACTACTGATTCTATCAAACCAATAAAAATTGGTTAAGATATTATACTAAGTGTAATTCAAATCAAACAGATTGATAATTTTCTAATGATTTGAACTATCTTTCAAATTCCATGTTATTTCTAAGCAACTCACCATTTCTATCCAACATGGAACAATTAACATTTTTTTATATCTCTGGAAACTTAGGCTACCCTTAGTTTTCCATCTGTCAACTGTTTAACCTCTGGCAGACTAAGCCCATTTAACAGTTCAGACTGGGGTTTTCAAATATAAACTGTAGCATACTATGTTGATTTTTTTCATTTTTTAAATTATTACTATTATTAAACTTTTTTCCATAGGTTACACATCATTTCTTGATCGAATCTAGAGTCACTTCCCCTTCCATGCCCCCATCCCACCCAAGTCCCTGCACTCCACCATACATGTCCTGCATCTCTCTCTGAGTCTCTCCAGAGTTTCTTTTTCAGTTCTTTTGTTGTTGTTCTCTCCAACTTGTATTGCTACATTACAAATATATATATACATAGTTATATATATACATAAATATATACATACACACATACACACACATATCACTTGAATTGGAGGATTTTTTTTTTTCTTCCTTAAAAGATATCATGTTTTCCTTAAGTAAGTGCTCAAAGGTTCCTCCTTGGCAACCCCAACCATCAATCCTGCACTTTTGCTCTACATCGGGGTCTTTCCCTCCCATGGTCCCCCAAAATGAATTCCAGTAAGCACACTTCCTGTCTTGATCCCTCTGTACTGGCCTCCATGATACAGCCCAAGTAGTCCAACAATGGCAGTCTACACTCTGATGAGGCTGATATCCCCTTAGCTGTTTAATCCACAAGCTGGGTATTTCAGTAGTCCCCATCTGGCATTGAAGGTTTGGAGGATTCTTTGAGAGACATGAGTCGCAGTCCATATTAGGAAGTTAAAAAGCTGTGTCTCATGTCTTTGAGGAGTGCCAAAAGCAGTGGCAGCCACAGAGTAGATGCACTTGCCAGTAAGAATTGGAGATAGGTGAAACAACAGTACTCTCTCTTTATTCTTTTTTGTCTTCTTTACTAAGATCTCAAGTTCTCTGTCTGCAGTACAGTTTCTCTGGTCTTACTGATTATTTGTATCTGGTTGTACTTTCCTTTTGGATGCTTAATGCCACACAGCCCAGATTAACCAAGGTTTTTCTTCCTCAAGGTCAGTTGAGGATCTGGTCCTCAGGGATCTCTTGGGGGATTTTTTTTGGGGGGAGAAGGATGGGGGCCCCTTTCTCTTTTCAGCTTTTCATTCACCAGTTCCATCCACTGAAGGACAAAAACATGTCTTGCTAGACCAAGCTTCCTTTTCTGAAGCATGAGCAGATTTTCCTCTCTTTAGACTGGATACTGGCTGAAGTCCCATCAGTGTGGCTCTCCAAGATCTCCCTGAACAGGAAGACTGGTGACACACATCTGTAGGACATTTCAAGAGATGACCCCATGCATAATCCTCTAAGACTTGGTTGAACTCTGAGGGCAAGGAACAAAGTTATCCCTTAGGTCCCTTAGCCAAATTGGTATGGACATTGAGTATGGTCGTTAAGCACCCAGAAAGGCTAAGTTGCACTAGCCTATTACACCTATATTAAGATTGTAGCCTTTGGAAAGAAACTGTATGTTATTTCCATAGCAAATTTCTTGATTTGCATCTTTCCATTTTAATCCCATATTACTCTAAAAGATGCACACATATGCTCCATGATGTACCAAAACCTAAGGTCTGAAAATAAATGTTAGGTCAGCTCTAGAACCTGCTTAGGGATCCACATTGCAACAGCATAGTGGAATATAACTTTAACGTTGGTCATTTTGTTTTACAACTAGGTACTTGGTACTAACATCCACAGATAAGGATACCATTCATCTTTTGTTTTTCTGGGATTGTGTTACTTCACTTAGCAAAAAAATCTTCTAGTTCCATCCACTTACCTGCAAATTTCATGATGTCCTCTTTCTTTACTGCTGCATAGATCTCCATTGTGTAGATGTACCACATTTTCTCTATCCACTCATCTGTTAAAGGGCATTTGTGTTGGTTCCACCTCTTTGATATTGTGAAGAGAGCTGCAATAAACATGGCTGTACATGTATCTCTGTGGTAGGAAGAGTCTGATGGATATATTCCCAGAAGTGATATGCCTGGGTCAGGTGGTAGGCTCATTTTGTGCCTTTTAAGGGTTCTCCATACTGCTTTCCATAGTGGTTATACAAGTTTGGATTCCCATCAGCAGTGGATGAGTGTTTTCCTTTCCCAACACCCTATCCAGCATTTGGTATCATTTGTTTTCTTGATCCTTGCCAGCCTTATTGGGGTGAGATAATATCTTAAAGTGGTTTTAATTTGCATTTCCTTAATTATTAGTAACATTGAACACTTTTTAAAAATGTTTCTCAGCCATCTCTATTTCCTCACTTGTGAAGTCTCTGCTCAGCTCTTTACTCCATCTTTTGAGAGAGTCATTTGCTTTCTTCTTTGTTGTTTGAGTAGTTTATATATTCTGGAATTTAGTGCTCTTTCAGATGTACCTGCAGTGAAGGTTTCTTCACACTCTGGGTTTTCTCTTCATTTCCCTGATTGTTTCTTTTGCTGTACAGAAACTTTTGAGTTTAATAAGGTCCCACCTGTCAATTGTCAACCTTATTTCCTGTACAGCTGCTGTCTGATTTAGAAAGTTGAAAAGGTATTTTTATCCCAGATTATGATATATGAACAGATTATAAAGCAACCTCTAAATAAAATAAAACCCCAAGTAATGGCCAAAGCATTTATCTTTTTGAGACAGGGTCTCCCTACAGCCCCATCTGGCCTGGAACTCATGCTGTAGACCAGGCTGGCCTTGAACTGATAAAGATCCACCTGCCTCTGCCTCCTGAGTGCTGGGGTTAAAGGTGAGAGCCACCACACTTGGCTTAAAGTTGGTTATTAGCCACCATGTGGGTGCTGGAAATCAAACCCAGGTCCTCTGCAAGAGCAGTCGGCACTCTTAACAGCTGAGCCATCTCTCCAGCCCCAGCATACTATGTTTTTTAAGTCATATAGATTACTGGATAAACTTTGGGAAACAGACAAAAAAGCTTCAGAGAAACATATTGAAGTGATTTCATTTAAGGAAATTAGTATATGCTGGTTGAAAAGGATTATTAACATTAGTATTGCTGAAATTAGTGCAACTATAATAACAAAGTTTAAAATTTTAAAAATTCAACTTACTTTTCATCCTTATCAGACCAGGAACATGGTATTCTTTTTGAAGAAATTTTCATTTCAGGAATGGCAGCTCTCTTAAAATGGCTAATTTCTCATCTGCTCCATTCTTCTTTTAATACTTTGGCTACTTGGGGATAAATTTCAACAGGCTGGACCTCAGGGAGTGGTCTTTGTTTCAAGATTTGCACATGTTGGTGGTCATCATCAAGTTTTTTCAAGAAATCTAAGTGGAGACTCTTCTTGTAAAGATGAGGTCATTGCCATCAGTTCAAGCTGTTGCTTTCTTATTTCTTTCACTCTTTCAATCTTTGGAGTATTGGAGTGTATTCTTGATAATTCAGATAGCCAACATCACAGAGATCTGCAAGGAAAACAATTTATTATTTATTTTCTATTCTAATACACCAGTAAGCTTTTTTTTTTGCATCAGATTTCCCTGGAACTGGAGTTACAGACGGTTCTCAGTCACCATGTGGGTGCTGGGGATCGAACCTGGGTCCTCTGCAAGAGCAGTCGGTGCTCTTAACCGCTAGGCCATCTCTCCAGCCCCCAGTAAGCTCCTTAAAATGCTGGAGAATCTACTTGAAAATCGATTTTACATGAAGGATGCCTGTATTCATTACTTATGACCTATTATTAAAAAATAAAATAAAAATAAAAAAATTAATGCTGGAGAATAACTTCCTTATCACCTTGAACCATTTTCTCTGAATGAGATTTTTGTTCTTCTAGCTTTTCGATAAGATGAGTGATATCAGTCCAGTGTGTTTGTGTGTTAACTGTTTAAGCAACTTTTGAAGTGTATCCTTTTCTTTCAGAACTGCACTCTGAATGAAGGTCATCAATAGGATGCCCATGATGTTGGCCTATAGTAAGGCAGTGGCCAGAAACTAACTTTTTATCCAGTAGACAATAAACATTTAATGGTTGCCTGTAATGCTCAGGGTAGGTGACAACATCTGGGTGATCATCTTGCTGATACTTTTCAATAATTGCCCTTAATGCAAAATTAACAGGTAAAGATTCTATACCAGTTGAAGCAACTTCAATAATACTTCGGCAATTAGGACACTTGAGCAGAATTCTCAAAGGCCTCCATATATAAAAGTTACCGGATGCCCAAATAACGTTTTCCAAAAAAATTCTTTTTTTTTTTTGTTTATTTTTTAAGGGTTTCTACAATTTAAGAGCACAGTTGTTTTCATATCACATTGACGTTGTTCAGTTTGCCATACAATTAGGTAATTGGAGCTAGCATCCACAGCTGAGGGATACCATTTGAGTTTGTTTTTCTGGGACTGTGTTACTTCACTCAGCATGGTATCTTCTAGCTCCAGCCATTTACCTGCAAAGTTCATGATGTCATCTTTCTTTCCTGCTGCATAGAACTCCATTATGTAGATGTACTACATTTTCTCTATCCTTTCGTCAGTTGAGGGCCATTTGGGTTGGTTCCAGCTCCTTGCTATTGTGAAGAGAGCTGAAATAAACATGGGTGTGCATGTATCTCTGCGGTGGGTGAGTCTTGTGGATACATGCCCAGGAGTGGTATGGCTGGGTCGGGTGGCAAGTTCATTCCAAGTCTTCCAAGGGTTCTCCACACTGCTTTCCATAGTGGCTGTACGAGTTTTTCCAAACAATTTCCACAGAATGTATGAGCAACGTTAATGTTATATTTTTCTTTATCTGAAAAAAACTGTGCTCTTATAATGTGAATCATTTAACAGGGTCTAAAATTAACCCACCACATATTTTCAGACTTTGAAATCTTGGCATTATGGGTAGAGGGTATGNTAAAGGGAAAATGTAAATCCTAAACATATTTTGGAATTAACATTCAGTTTATTCCTGGACGACATAATTCTGGTACATATGTGACATTTATATAGGCATATTTTGAAGGAATACAAATGGGAGGGAACAACAAAAGAACTAGGACAAAGAATTGACTGAAACAGTAAAGTTCTCCCCAAAACAATAATCCTCTGCTTTGAAAAGCTTTAAAAAGACTCCAAAGCCGGGCATGGTGGCGTACACCTTTCATCCTTGCATTTGGAAGGAAGAGGCAGGCAGATTTTTGTGAGGTCAAGGCCAGCCTGGTCTACAGAGTGAGTTCCGGGACAGCCGAAGCTATAGGGAGACCCTGTCTCAAAAAGACCAAAAAAAAAGACTCAGAAATGGATACAAGACATGGTCAGAAATGGATACAAGACATGGACGGCAGAATTTATTATCTTGGGTCGGGTGGGGGACATGGAAAGGGAATGAGTCTAAATTGGACAGAGACATGATGTATGAAATGTACAAAACTTCAAAAAATATTTTTTAAAATTGAAAACCCAAAAAATTGGATGCATATTGAAAATCATGGAAAATACCAAAGATAAACCAAGAAGACATCAACAGCTTAAAGAGACTCATAATATATATGAAATTTATTACCTTGTTTTTTATTGAGCACATTTCATACAACATTTCAACTCATTTCCCTATCCATGCCCACCCCTCATGCCCCCACGTCGCCCCTCAGAGCTCATGGATTCTGTCATACACAAGTTCTGTCTTGCATCTTTTTCTCAGTCTTTTATAACCTTTTCAGTGCACAGGTTTACTATTTTGGTCAGTTCTTTGAATAGGTTTTTCTCTCTCTTTTTTTGTTCCCATTTTATTTTATATTATTCCAAAATATGCATATACACACTCCACATGTAAATCAAAGTTACAAAATCTGAAAATAAACTATAGGTTAATTCCAAAACACATTTAGAGATACATATTTTAACAGTAAAGTTGCATGCAGGTAAAAAAGAAGTATAACTTTACTTTCTTTTTTTCTAGAATATGAATATTAACATTCCTATATGATATAACACACCAAAAGACTACATAAGGATAAATTATGAATGGTTGTAGCATGTATCAATAAAAAGAGAAAATATTATTTTACAAAATATTTTTAACTGTTTTTTTTACCAAAAGATGTCATGTTTTCCCCAAGGAAGTGCTTAAAGGTTCCTCCTTGGCAAACCCAAACAATCATCAATTATGCCCCTGTGCTCCACACTGGAGTCCTTTCCCCTGCCATGATCACCCAAATGAGGTCCGACAAGCATGTGTCCTGTCTTGATCTTCCTGCACTGGCCTCCATGACATAGCATGGGTAGTCAAACAATGGCAGTCTACACTCTGAAGAGGCTGAAATCCCAGTAGCCACTCAGTATACAAGCTGGATATCTTAGTACTAGCCATCTGACATTGAAGGTTTGAAGTATTCTCAAGTTTATATCTGAAATACAATTTCTCAGACCTTCCTTATTGATTATTTATTTCTGGTTATACTTTCCTTTTGGATGCTTAAGGACACACAGTCAGCCCACCAGCCCAATATATAAGAAAATGTTAATGGTAATACAGAACCTCCTAACCAAATGGAATTGCAGTAGAATTTTATTAGATATTTAAAGAATATCTACAGCCAATATTACTTAAATCATTCATAATGATAGAAATAGAGGGAGAACTCCCAAGTTCCTTCTATGAAACCAGCATCACTCTAACACCAAGACAAAGTAAATATAAAACCAAAAAAAAA
>VZQC01012145.1:268898-293262 GCA_009823505.1 Rhizomys pruinosus
AAAAAGGAAATTGAACATTTATCCAATCAACAGGAGAGGATGGGAAAAAGCCTCAGAAGCAGAATGGAAGAAGCAGAAAAAAGAATATCAGACATGCAGGATAACATGGTCCAACTAGAATGCTCAAGTAAAGATTATGAAAAATTAAAAAAAAAACACAAGAGTGGAACAACCAAGAAATGTGGGACACTATGAAAAAAACCAAATCTCTGCATCATAGGGATAGAGAAGGAGAAGAATCCCAAGACAACACTATTGACCAGGTCTTCAACAGGATAATAGAAGAAAATTTCCCCAAACTGAAAAAAGACAAACCCATACAAATAAAGAAGCACATAGAACACCAAACAGACAAGACCAGAAAAGAAATTCCCCATGCCATATAATTGTTAGAACACTAGATGCTCAAAACAAAGACAAATTACTGAAAGCCACAAAAGAAAAACAACAAGTTACATATAATGTGAAACCCATCAGAATCACAGCTGACTTCTCATCACAAACTATGAAAGCTAGAAGAATGTGGACCAAAATATTCCCTGTAATAAATTACTTTAGATGCCAACCCAGACTACTATACCCAGCAAAATTTCAATCATAGTTGGAGAAAGAAGAATCTTTCACAACATGAACAAGATGAAAGAATACATGTCTAAGAAACCAACACTTCAGAAAATCCTCAAAGCAATCCAAAGAACAGAGGAAAGGAGCAACTATCCCCTAAGAAATTAAAGAAAGAAAGCAACAAAATCATAACAGAGTAAATATAAACCTGCACCAAAAACGAAAACCAAAAATAAGGTAAAAAGAAGCAACACACATCTCTCAATAATAACCTTAAATACTTATGGTCTAAACTCCCCAATCAAAAGGCATAGACTAGGAAAATTGATTGGGAAAATGAACCATTCTATATGCGGTCTACAAGAAACCCATCTCACCCTCAAGTACAGACACCACCTTAGAGAGAAAGGATAGAAAAAAGTATTCCAAGCAAATGGTACCAAGAAACAAGCTGGAGTTGCTATTCTAATATGAGAAAAAATAGAACTCAAAGTTAAATTAATCAGAAGAGACAAAGAGGGCCATCAAATGAACCATGAAGACTTCACAATCTTAAATGTCTATGCACCAAACTCTGGTGCACCTAACTTTATAAATACAACTCTGCAGGGACTCAAGACATAGATCGATCCTAACACCCTAATAGTGGGAGACTTCAGCACCCCACTAAGCCCCTTGGATAGCTCAACAGGACAAAAAATAAACAGAGAGACATCAGAATTGAACAACATAATACAACAAATGGACCTCACAGATATCTACAGAGTATTCCACCCAAATACCAGAGAATATACTTTCGACTCAGCACCTCACGGAACATTCTCCAAAATCAATCACATACTGGGCACAAAAGGAACCTCAATAAGTACAAAAGGATGGACATTATTCCATGCATTCTATCAGACCACAGTGCAATAAAGCTCAATATGAATCCCAGAATAAGCCCAACTAGCTACAAGAACACATGGAGACTAAACAACACAATTCTGAACAATGAATGCGTCAGGGAAGAAATAAAGAATGAAATAAAAGTATTCATGGAGCTGAACGAAAAAGACAATACAACACAACGAAACCTGTGTGATAATTTAAAGGCAGTCTTGAGAGAGAAATTTATACCCCTAAGTGCCCACATCAAAAAAACAGAAAGGGAACAAATAAACGACCTGATACTGCAGCTAAAAACACTTGAGAGACAAAAACAAATGAACCTTAAACCCAAGACACAGGAAGAAATAACAAAAATTATAGCAAAAATCAATGAAATACAAAGAAAACAATACATAGAATCAACAAATCCAGAAGATGCTTCTTTGAAAAAATAAACAAAATAGACAGACCTCTACCCCAGTTTACCAAAGAAAAAGAGAGAGCAACTCTAAATCAATAGTATCAGTGATGAAAGCAGAAACATAACAACAGACAAAGAAAAAATCCAGACAATCGTATTAGAATACTTCAAAAATCTATACTCCACTAAATTCGAAAACCTAAGAGAAATGGATGAATATCTGAAATCCTGGGAACCAACAAAGCTTAACCAAGAAGAGATTGACAGTTTAATAGACCAATAATATTAGAAGAAATTGAAGATGTAATTAAAAACCTCCCAACAAAAAAAAAGCCCTGGTCCTGATGGTTTCACGGAAGAACTCTATAAAACATTTAAAGAGGTCTTATAACCATTGCTACTCAAACTGTTTAGAAGGATATAGAGAGAATTCTCCCAAACTCCTACTATGAAGCCAGCATCACTCTAATACCAAAGCCAGACAAAGATACAAGCAAAAATGAAAGCTATCAACCCATCTCACTAATGAATATAGATGCAAAAATTCTCAACAAAATACTTGCAAATCGAATAGGGACCCACATCAAAAAGATCACCCATCATGATCAAGTTGGATTCATACCAGAGATGCAGGTATGGTTCAACATATGAAAATCAATAAATATCATAAAACACATATATGGACTGAAAGACAAAAACCACACGATCATCTCAATTGACACAGAAAAAGCCTTTGACAAGATCCAGCATCCCTTCATGTTTAAAGTCCTAGAGGGAATAGGACTGAAAGGAACATTCCTCAACATGATTAAAGCCATATATAGCAAACCTACTGCCAACATCATCCTAAATGGAGAAAAATTGGAACCATTTCCCTTAAAGGCGGGAACCTGGCAAGGCTGCCCCCTATTGCCACTCCTCTTCAACATAGTGCTCGAAACACTTGCTAGGGCAATAAGACAAGAGAAGGAAATTAAAGGAGTATTAATCTGGAAAGAAGTTAAGCTATCCCTCTTTGCAGATGATATGATAGTTTACCTAAGGGATGCTAAAAACTCCACCAGAAAACTTCTAGAAATGATTATGAGTTTTAGTAAAGTTTCAGGCTACAAAATCAACCTAGAAAAATCAGTAGCCTTTCTTTACACCAACAATAAACGTGTGGAAAAGTAATACAAGGAGACCTTCCCACTCAAAATAGCCCCCAAAATAATAAGATACCTGGGACCGAACCTAACCAAAAATGCCAAAGATTTCTACAACAAAAATTTTAAGCCCCTGAAGAAGGAAATTGTAAATAACATAAAAAATGGAAAGGACCTTCCATGCTTATGGATCAGGAAAATTAATATAGTAAAAATGTCCATTTTACCCAAACTGATATACAGATTCAACACAATCCCTATCAAAATCCCTATGAGCTTCTTCACAGACTTGGAAAAAAAAATGGTTAAATTCATATGGAAAAACAAATGACCCTGAATAGCTAAAGCAACCCTGAGTGAGAAATGCAATACAGGGGGGTTGCCCTACCAGACTTCAAACTATATTACAAGGCCATAGACATAATGACAGCCTGGTACTGGCACAAAAACAGACCAGTTGACCAATGGAACAAAATTGAAGATCCAAATTTGATCTCATACAATTTCAGCCACCTCCTATTTGACAAAGGGGCAAAAAAACCTCAGTGGAGGAAGGATAGCATCTTCAGCAAGTGGTGCTGGCAAAATTGTATCACCATCTGTAGAAGAACAAAATTAATCACATACCTCTCACCCTGTACAAAAATCAACTCCAAGTGGATCAAAGATCTCAACGTGAAGCCTGAAACCCTGAAGGTGATAAAAGAAAAAGTGGCAACAACCTACAAGACAATCGTGTGGAGAGACTTTTCTTTTTTTTTTTTTTTTTTTTTTGTCTTTTTGAGACAGGGTCTCCCTGCAGCCCCAGCTGTCCTGGAACTCACTCCATAGACCAGGCTGGCCTTGAACTCACAGAGATCTGCCTCCTTCGGCCTCCTAAGTGCTAGGATTAAAGGTGTGCGCCACCACACCCAGCTTTTAGGAGGAGACTTTCTAAACCAGACAGCAGCCACTTGGGAAGTAAGGTCATCAGTTGACAAGTGGGACCACATAAAACTCAAAAGCTTCTGGACAATGAAAGAAACAATCAAGGAGGTGAAGAGAAAACCCACAGAGTGGGAAGAAATCTTTACAAGCAACACATCTGACAGAGCATTAACGTCAAGAATATATAAACTACTCAAGAAACAAAGAAGTAGGAAGACAAATGATGGAGTAAAGAGCTGAACAGAGTCTTCACCAGTGAGGAATTAAAAAAAGATGGAGTAAGGAGCTGAACAGAGTCTTCACCAGTGAGGAATAAAAGATGGCGGAGAAATATCTTAAAAAGTGTTCATCATTGGGGCTGGAGAGATGGCCTAGCAGTTAAGAGCACTGACTGCTCTTGCAGAGGACCAGGGTTCGATCCTAGAACCCACATGGTGGCTGAAAACCGTCTGTAACTCCTATTCCAGGAGAACTCCAATTCCAGGGGAATCTGAAGCCTACTTCTGACCTCTGCGGCATTGCACAACACAGGTGCACAAACCTACATGCAGACAGTACATTTATACACATAAAATAAATAAATAAAAATTTTAAAAAGTGTTCATCACCATTAATAATTAAGGAAATGCAAATTAAAACTACTCTCAGATATCATCTCACTCCAGTATGGCTAGCTAAGATCAAGAAAACAAAAGACAACAGATGCTGGAGGGGTTGTGGGGAAAGGGGAACACTCATCCACTGCTGGTATGAATGTAAATTTTTACAACCACTATGTAAAGCAGTGTGGAAAGCCCTTTCTAAACCAGACATTAGCTTCTCTGAAATTAGGGTAACAATCAACAAGTAGGACCTCATTAAACTGAAATTCTTCTATACAGCAAAAGAAACAACAAAGGAAGTGAAGGGAGAACCCACGGAATGGAAGAAAATCTTCACCAGTGACACATCTGACAAAGAGTTAACATCCAGAATATATAAACGACTCAAAATGCAAAGGACCAAGGAAACAAATGACCCAATTAAAATATGAGCTAAGGATCTGATTAGAGAGCATGCAAAAAGAAGATATAAAGATGGTTAAGAAACATCTTAAAAAGTGTTCAACCTCATTAGTAATTAGGGAAATGCAAATTAAAACCAGTTTAAGATTTTATCTTATTCCAGTCAGACTGGATAAGATCAAGAGAACAGATGATACCAAATGCTGGGGAGGTTGTGCGGAAAAGGGGAATGCTCATTCTCTGCTGCTGGGATTGCAGGAGGCCTTGCCTTAATGTTTGACATGTCCTTAATAAATACAGCCTCTCTTCTAGCACAGACTCTGGTTGAAATTTTAACTTTATAATGATGTTCTTCCTCTATAAATGTGACATCATCTCCCCAAACATGACTACCAATTGGGGACCAAATCTTCAAATTCTTGAGCCTTATGGAAGACACATATTCAATCACACAGAGATGTCTTAAACTAAAATCTTTGAAAACAAACAAACAAAACTTTTTCCAATAAATAAGTTCTCAAAAAAAAAAAAACTGGTCAATATAAACCAATGAAATTTGGCCTAACCAAGAAAGGTCAGCTGTAGGCCTCAGAGATTATTGGTAACAGTTGTAGGTTTGGGTTGATTGAATGTAGGTGGTCTCTTTATATATTATAAAAGTATTTTCTATAGAGACAAAGATGATGAGTTATACACCTAGGTGGATAGTAAATGGCAGTTTAAATGGCAAACATAGCCCCAGATAATTTGCATCAGTTTCCATAAAGTCCCAACTGTCCACCATCATTGAGATTCTAATCAGTTACTCAGAATTCTAAAATGTTGAACTTAGTGCAACTTTATTCTGTGGACTTCAGTTAACAAATGCAAAGTGATTATTGCATTTCCCTTCCCCATTGTAGAGCAATGTAAAATTTTCTCAGTAGGCTCCTAGGAGTGAACAGTTGGTCCCAACAGGTGTCCCTGCCTAGGAAGGTTGTGGAAACTGTAACTGGAAGAAGTGAATCAGTCTGTGAGGTCATGTCATTTGAGGGCCTAGCTGAGTTCCTCCTGTCCACTCTGGGCTTCCGGACTGTGTCCTGAGTGTGTCCTCATCCTATTCTTCACAAGCCTTCCTGTCATGATGTATTCTTCCCCTTCAAATTATAAACAAAAACAAATCCTCCTCCATTATATTTTTTCTTGCAAGAAGAGAGGTGGTAAGGCCCTGCTGTCAAAGACCTGATGTAAGCATGGGAAAGATGTATTGAGACCACACTTGCAAGCGTACAGTTGGTCTCTGGAATACCAGAGAGTGTTACCAAAGGCCACTAAACCAATAAAGCAAATACTGGTCTCTTTGAGTCAAGCAAGACTCCTCCGTCAGCACCAGCTACACCACACCTGCCTGGAAATACTGTGCAGCAGTGGCAGCCATATGTCTGTATAACCCAAATCTAATTGGCTATTAGCTCTCTCCTTGGAGGAATAACCCACGGCTGATGTCACAAGCTTACATCCTCTAGTGGTTAGGAGATGTTATAAACCACAGTAAGACCCTGTCATATTTTACAGAAAAAATGTAGTTCATGGATTAACATACCATCCAAACATCTGTGTCTATACCATAGTAACCTACCATAGCAATTAGTACTGTTTAAATACCTACATATCTAATTGCTTGTGCTTAATTAGTAGGATTGAAAGGTTATTCCTGGACAAACTGTCAGCCCATGAAAGGAAACAGCCAGAATTGACCAGAGTCCAAAACGACAGCTCCAGAGAAAGTAGAGTGTTTTGATTCTGTTCCACCTGTGCCCCTTTTCTAAGCCTAGGGAATAATCTGCGGAAGAGGGGGCGTGGTAGAATGTAAGGGCTGCGATTGGGGAGAATGGTGAAACTACAGCAATATAGACTGGACACTTATTTTATCAACTTGATCGTACATACAAGCCCCTTCCCAGCTGGATGGTGGGACCCTTGGGCTGTGTGGATCTGGGCCCAACTGCTTGCAAATTGGTTTTACATGAAGGATGCTTGTACTCATAAATTATTACTTATTGTTAAAAAATGAAAAAAAAAATAAAGAAGAGAAAAACAAAAGAGCTGAACAGAGTCTTCACCAGTGAGGAATTAAAGATGGCTGAAAAACATCCTAAAAAGTGTTCATCATCATTAATAATTAAGGAAATGCAAATTCAGATATCATCTCACTCCAATACGGCTAGTTAAGATAAAAAAAAAAAATCCAAAAGACAACAGATGCCGGAGGGTTTGTGGGGAAAGGGGAACACTATCCACTGCTGGTGGGAATGTAAACTTGTACAACCACTATGGAAAGCAGTGTGGAGAAGCCTTAAAAGACTTGGAATGAGCGTACCACCTGACCCAATCATACCACTCCTGGGTATATACTCCAAAGACTCATCCTACCGCAAAGATATATGCACATCCATGTTTATTGCAGCTTTCTTCCAAATAGCAAAGAGCTGGAATCAACCCAATATGCCCCTCAACAGACGAGTGGATGACAAAGATGTAGTACATCTACACAATGGAGTAATATTCAGCGGTAAAGAACGATGGCATTATCAACTTCGCAGGTAAATGGATGGAGCTCAAAGCCATTATGCTGAGTGAGGTGACACAGTCCCAGAAAGACAAACGGAGAATGGTTTCCCTCATTTGTGGATGTTAACACCAAATCCCCCAGACGAAAGGCAAGCTGAACGACAGTATGGTTATATTTTTGTTTATCTGAAAGTAACTATGTTGTTGTAATGTGAATCTCAATGGGCTCTAGAATCCGCCCACCAATTATTTTCAGACTCTGTAATTACTGTATATGGATGTAGAATAAGTGTCCATATTTTAGAATAATATGAAATTAATGGAGGAAAATGTGAATTCCTAAACATAAAAAAATGCCTGAGAGAGAGATACAGGACAGGTATGGCAGAATGCATGATCTGGGATGGGATGGGTTGGGGTGGGAGGAAGGGATAGGGGAATATGCCTGAACAGAAATGAAAAATGATGTATGAAATACGTAATACATCAATAAAAAATGTAAAAAATATCAATAAACTTTCTGAGGATATAAAAAGAAAATCTTGGAATAAATCTGACAAAGGACAGTAAAGTCCTCTAAAACGAAAAATTCAAATCTTTAAAGAAAGAGATTGAGGGCACAGGAAGATGGAAGGACCTCCTGTGCCTATGGATTGGAAAAATTAATACCATGAAAATTACCATCCTACCAAAAGTGATATATACAAAAAGTGATATATAGATTCAGTGCAATCTCAATCAAAATCCCCATGAGATTCTTCACAGATCTAGAAGAAAAATCCTAAAATTCCTAGGGAAGCACAAAAGACCACAAATAGTCAAAACAACCGTGAGCATAAACAGCAAAGCAGGGAGGGATTACTAAACCAGATTTGAAACTATATTACAGAGCTATAATAATAAAAACAGGGGGCTGGAGAGATGGCCTAAAGGTTAAGAGCACCACTGCTCTTGCAGAGGACCGGGGTTCGATCCCCAGTACCCACATGGTGGCTGAGAACCATCTTTAACTCCAGTTACAGGGGAATCCGATGCCCTCTTCTGACCTTCCCGGCATTGCACGACATGGGTGCACCAACCTACATGCAGACAGTACACTCATACACATAAAAAAATAAATAAAAATTTAAAAATAAGTAATAAAACAGCATGGTGCTGGCTGAAAAATAGACCTACCGATCAATGAAACATAACTGAAGACCCCAAAATGAATACATGCAATTTCAGCTACATGATATTTGAAAAAGAGGCTAATACAATAACTGGAGTAAAGAGAGCATCCTTAGTAAATGACGCTGACAAAATGGATCTCCAGCTGCAGAAGAATGAAAGTAAACCTTTATTCTTTCACCTTGTAAAGTGGATCAAAGACCTCAATATCCAACCTGAAACTCTGAAACTGTTAGAAGAAAACATTGACAGTAACCTACAAATATAGGTGTAGGGAAGTACTTTCTAAATCAGACATTAGCTTCTCTGAAATTAGGGTAACAATCAACAAGTAGGAACTCATTAAACTGAAATTCTTCTGTACAGCAAAGGAAACAACAAAGGAAGTGAAGGGAGAACCCACAGAATGGTAGAAAATCTCCACCAGTGACACATCTGACAAAGATTTAACATCCAGAATATATAAACTACTCAAAATGCAAAGGACCAAGAAAACAAATGACCCAATTAAAATATGAGCTAAGGATCTGATTAGAGAGTATGCAAAAAGAAGAAATAAAGATGGTTAAGAAACATCTTAAAAATTGTTCAACCTCATTAGTAATTAGGGAAATGCAAATTAAAACCAGTTTAAGATTTTATCTTATTCCAGTCAGACCGGATAAGATCAAGAGAACAGATGATACCAAATGCTGGGGAGGTTGTGGGGAAAGGGGAATGCTCATTCTCTGCTGGTGGGAATGTAAACTGGTACAGCACACGAGTGAAGTCTGCTCCCCCAGTGGGGCGCATGCTGGTCTTGTGCTCTGTGGTGCACAGGTAGCTCTGCCCAGGCACATCTTAATTAATTTCTTCTGTGTTAATGAAGCAATTTCATGTCTGCTTGGATGGTAACTCTCAACTGAATTCTAGCACAATGCTTCCATATTTAAAGAACGCTGCAGGACAAGTATCAAGATATTGAAAATAAACTTATTGAGGAGGAATATCATCAGACTCTCCAAATCTGAATATCTGGGGATTGATTGAAAGTGGGAAAAGTAAAAGAACCTGGTTGAACACATTATTATTACTTTACTGAAGTGCCCTTTGATCAGGGAAGTTCTTGCAAATACCATTTTCACATTAGGTAAAATGATGATTAATACTAATCATCAACTTGACATGATCTAGGATGATCCAGGAGAGAAGCTTATGGCAATGCCTGGAAGGGATTACCTAGATCAGATTCGTTTCTGTCCATTCCTAGGAGGGATTATTTTGATTAGGTTAATTAGAGTGTAAGGGTCCATACTGATAAGGGTCACAGCATTCCCTAGCTTAGCGTCTTGGGCTATAGACAGATAAAATCAGCTGAACATCAGCATTCATTGCTCCCTGCTTCCTGAGTGAAGATACAATGTAACCAGGTGCCTCGTGCTCCTACTACCATGTTTCCTGCCTGGATGGACTCTACTATCAAACTCTGAGCCACATTTAACCCTTTTTCCTTGGGCTTGCTTTGTCAGGTTATTTTATCATTGCATCAAGAAAAGAAACTAACACAATGTTGAGAATGAACATAGTAAAAATGCTCCTATAATCAAGTAGTCCCACTTTAGGAAGAGGATTGTATTTGACATTCAATTCCTGTCCAGAGACTTGTAAGAAATTAAGGAACCAATTTTTCAGGCCCTGGCATTCTAGGTACTCAGCTTCAACATACATGTTCATAGGGTGAGTGGGTAAAGAAGGGTGCCTTCAGAGGAGCAGGGGAAGAAAGAAGGGGAGGAAAGGAACACTGCTTACTCCTTGCAACACCTCAAATTCAGTCAGATAAGGAACTCGTCCTGCTCATTCCAATTACCCAGTACAGAAACCTGAAAGGAAATTGAAGTATGTGTTGTGATGTCTTTTCTTGTCAGGTATTATTTCCTAAGATCCTGTGTATTCAAAGGTGAGAAGTATTGATTCTTGCCTTAGGAATTTATTCACGTGCCCTTCATCCTTGTTCTTAATCGAACGCAGAGTGTCGCTGAAATCCTTAATTATGTTTAACTTAATCTCTTTCCTCTTGACCATTTTTGTTTGCCTAGTTGGTTCATTTTATGGGTTTTGTTTGTTTGTTTTGTTGTTCTTGCTTTGAGACAGGATTTACCTGTATTTCACAGCTGGTCAGGGAACTCAATATTTAGACCAAGATCATCTCCATCTCACAGTGACCCACCACCTGTCTCTTATTCCTGTGTGCTGAGATTAAAGTCATGTACACCAACACCAAGCTACTGCTGGTTTATCATGTCTACAGTGGCCCAGGGGTCAAGAAAGGCACTTTTTGAGTCTTGTGTTATTGAACATAGTAGGTAAATCCTTTTAATTTTTAACAATATTTGTCTTGGTATAAAATTTTATTCTTGGGTTTTCATGCATTATGAAATCCTAAAGAACTGGAGATACACACTGAAGAAAAGTTGGACAGAGCTGAACATTCCAGACATATAATATCATGTCTGCTCCCTCTTGTAATATGATTTTGTAGGGTAAATTTTAAGGGAAATCCACAAGAAAAATGATTTTTAGAAGACTTTAGAGAAAAAGAAAGAAAAAGAAGAATTTAGAGGAGTATGCCAGTGTCTCCAGTTTAGGTTAGTGTTTTTGTATGCTTATATAAAGAAAACCATTCCATGTTTTACAATCTACCCGGGAAGTCATCAAGTTGGTATTTAATGAGACCATGCTTGCATGATACCCTGGGTCAGATAATATGATTTACAGAGGACAATTTACTACTCTGAAAGTTACAGTTTTACATTATGTTTCTTTCTTATTTTCTTCATATGGCCAGTATGTGGCGCTGTGAGCTGCTAAAAGCTGCTTTTGACAGTTACAGAAACTTCAATTCTTGGAGCATACAGCTCCATAGGAATTTCCCTGAGCATGAAAACATCAGCGGCAAAAATCCTCACTTTTGAGATAATGCAGTCTGTGTCTTTCTAAAGAACATGAGTATCTGTGTTTTCATATTTGAGAGTAGAAATCAGAATAAAATCGTGGTTGTGTTTTAGAATTCCACTAAGCAAGCAGAAATACAAGAACAAATCTAGTCCCGCTCTGTAGCTTTCACAGGCATGAAGTTTACTGAAAACACACCACACTTTGCTTATGAAACCAGGGTACTCAGAAGTAAGACGTGTATTCCTTGCTGAAAGTGGTATCAGTTCAGATTTCCTCTATGTCTGAGTTTATTTAAATTCTTGTATGTATCCAAGTGTTCAACTGATGGAAGCCAATAACATTTTGGCTATAGTAGGAACCAAAAATAACAAGTTAGTTTTTGTATTTTTAAATAGGTCCTCCGATTTGAATATCCCTTAATATTTTCATGTTATTTCAAATTTTTGCAGCTTTTATATGAAATAAAGCATGACTCTTCCAACTCTGGTTTCTTGGAGCGTTGCTAACAGTTGAATGAGTATGACATTAGTTAACTGGTTATCACCTGGAAGATTATTTCGTTTTACAAGCAGCAAATACCCTTTGAAGCAATAGGGCTTCAAATGTCAGTACCGTAGTGATCCCACAAGCTGTTAAGATGACGGATACGCTAAAGGCCTACCAAGTTATCCCATGTGTTAAGGTGACAGATTCTCCACTTAGGTGGGGTTTTGGGCAGCGGAACAGGCTTTGACAAATGGATTCTGAAATCAAAAAGACAAAAAAAAAAAAAAAAAGAACTCAGTAACAGCATGTTTTTAGAGATGACATTAATTTTATCTATCTATCTATCTATCTATCTATCTATCTATCTATCTATCTATCTATTTATCTTTTCGAGACAGGGACTCCCTGTAGTCCCAGCTGTCCTGGAATTCGCTCTGTAGACCAGGCTGGCCTTGAACTCACAAAGATCTGCCTGCCTCTGCCTCCCAAGTGGTAGGATTAAAGGCGTGCGCCACCACTCCCAGCAAGAGATGACTTTAATTTTAATAATAGCTGAATTCAGGGCTAAAACTTCTTTGTTGATTTAGTGGAGAACTGATTTTCAGCTTGACAGAGCAGCAGGCAATGGGCACATTTTAGCACTGACTGGCGGCACTTGGAGGAGGGATGAGGGGAGCAAGATTAAAAGATTAATTCCTGAAAGCTACAAGTAGCATATAATTAGAAAATTCTTGATATTTTTCACATAACAATTAAGTATTATTTATAGCACTCAGTAATGAAACATAGTTGTGAAACATGATAAAAAAAATCTTACTGGCCAGGTGTGGTGGTGCACGCCTGTAATCCCAGCACGCAGGAGGCAAAGGCAGTGGGATCTCTGTGAGTTCAAGGCCAGCCTGGTCTACAGAGAAAGTTCCAGGACAGCTGGGGTTGCAGAGAGACCCTGTCTCAAAAAGACCAAAATAAATTTTACTAAAATTCCAGATGGTTAATTTAAATGACATGTTTTAACTATTGAAGCTGCAATTTAAGTTGCATAGTCTTATTGACAGATAAAATGTGTGTAAGACAAAGGAAGAAAGCAGATGACTGAGTGCGTCAAAACTTGGGCATCGGACTGGAGAGATGGCCTAGCGGTTAAAAGAGCCAACCGCTCTTACAGAGGACCCGGGTTTGATCCCCAGCACCCACATGGCGGCCGAGAACCATCTGAAACTCCAATTCCAGGAGAACTCCAGTTCCAGGGGAATCCGACAGCCTCTTCTGACCTCCGCGGCATTGCACGACACGGGTGCACAAACTTGCATGCAGACAGTACATTTATACACATACAAAAATAAATAAAATAAAATAAAATAATTTTAAAAAACTTGGGCATCTATCCAATGAACTTATAGAGATGGATGGCAGTTCATTTCTGAAATGATTAGCTTGTCAGTAAGAAACCTGGTGGCCAAACAGTGCTATAGAGCCACAACCCGTTCTGTCCAAACACTTTCATTCAAGGGAAGCACTTCTAACAATGATCCTTGCAGTTGGAACTTCAGCCTGCACTTAGGACACCCTGATTCTTCTCTCTTGAGAGCTCTCTTGGTGTTTATTGGAGGAATCCTCCAACTTAAGGCTGAAAAGAAGGAAATCAAGTCTGGATTGAGAAGAGAGCAGTTAAAGGTGAAGTTTAGAAGAAAGAGTCCAGAGAATGAGTACCAGATTCTGAGAATATAGCCTGAGAGTATTGATGTGTGGTGAGGCAGAGATCTCCAGAGCCATAATTATGATCTTGCACATTAAGATTCTGATTTCCCAGGCTACAATAAGCTTTCCCAATTTTGTATTTCTTGGTGTTAAGAGTAGTGCCTCCAATAAGAAGTATGCTGTTGTCTTTATCAAATAAATCAATTAGAATAAAATCTCACCTGATCTCTTTCCTCTCCTTCCTGGTCCCCCAAAAACCAACAGTAAGGAAGTGGTTTCTGTTCACAACTCATAGATGCTGTCAAATTCAAGTATTTCTTTTTCTCTGAATTTAGAATCCTGTTTCCTTTTTCCAGAGGGCCAGATCACAGAGAGTTTGCACTTGATTCCTGTGTAGTTTTCCTAATCAGATGTCCTTAGAATTCATTTAAGGGAGAGTGTGGCAGACAGAGGAAACAAGTCCAAGAGGGTCTTGGCAAACTGTATAGGCAAAAAATCCCGAAAATAATTATTAAAAGTGAAAGGTTATGTCCCAAACATACCAAATCTATACACCTATATACATATTCAAAACAGAACTATTTGAGAATTGCTCTTCACAGCCAAGCTTAGGCATCACTTCTAATGAGATAGAAATGGTTGAAATCAGTCCTCTCTCAATCTTGTTCCATGCTGCTTGGTTCTAGACTCAACTGTGTTATTATTCACTTGCTGTTAGTCTGGTTGTGTAAGCAAACCTCATTATGTAGGTAAGAGAGGAGGAGGTTGGTTGGGAAAAGAGACAGAACTTAATACAGGGACTAACTCTTGTTTTTTTTTTTTTTTCTTTTTACTGTCACACCATTTAATGAAAGGTCTCATTCTTCACTAGGTTAATTCAGACCTTGGGATTCTAGAAGTCTTGAAGAAATAAATATTAATTCTTGTTTAGTAAATGTACTGCCATGATTTTCCACCCTTTATCCACAACCCTTTCACCATACACAACTAATTCTCTTATCTGAAGTGAATTCTGTATACACAGGATGAGGATTAGCCACGTGTGTCAAATGGTAGACATGTGTGTGCTGCCATACAGTGTGAGACAAATCAAGAATTGGACAGAGTATATAAAAAGAAACCTCATTTGACACAATTACTCTGACTTTATTAGGATGTTTTCCTTTCCAAAGGAATTTTTAACTGCAGTGAAAATAAATGCGGAGTGGGAAGGCTGGCTTAAAACTGAAGCTGTCAGTGATAATTGCATAGGAAGTGATAGAACCACAGCTACTTTGTTAACAACTACATCGGAAGGTGGCCCTCAGTACTCAAGTCTAAAATTTCAGTTCAACTAATGAGCTCTTATCTTTTTGTGATGTATCATGACGTGAATGTATTCAGCACGAATATGCCTGGAACCCATAAGAGTAACACATATATTTCTTTAAAAGCTTACAGAGATCTTTTTTATTAATTTTATTTATTTCTGTATGTGTATGAATGTACTGTCTGCATGCAAGTTTGTGCACCCGTGTCATGCAATGCCGCGGAGGTCAGAAGAGGGTATTGGATTCCCCTGGAACTGGAGTTCTCCTGGAATTGGGAGTTTCAGACGGTTCTCGGCTGCCAGATGGGTGCTGGGGATCCAACCCGGGACCTCTGCAAGAACGGTCGGGGCTCTTAACTGCTAGGCCATCTCTCCAGCCCCCAGAGATCTTTTTGAACATATAGGACACGTTTAGCCAGGAATTGTGACAGAAGCCTGTAATCCTAGCACTGCAGAAGACTGTTTCTCAAACAAAAATAAGTTAACACATTTAAAAATTTGTGAATTATTATCTTTACTATATTTATTTATTTTAAAGCAAGGTTTCATGCAGTGTAGGCTGGTGTGGAACACAATATGTGATTAAGAATACTTTGAAGGCCAGCTTCTCCTGCTTTCACATCTGAATGCTGGGATCCTAGGCCTGAGCCATCATGCTCACTGTAAGCAGTGCCGGTTTGAATGCAGGGCTTCACGCATGCTAGGTAAGTATCGTACATATTACCTATATCCCCAGTGTTAAAAGCTATTCTTAGGAGCCTTGCATGCTTCTTGTGACTCCAATTCCGCAACAATTGAAAAATATGGCATGAAAAATTATAAATAAGTTTCCTTAAGGAAATGGTGGTGTGTGTATGTCCTGTCCTTGCTTTTGCCAAGCCCAGATATTAGATTCACTTCAAATCTCTAAGACTGCACTAAGAAAGATCCCCTAAACCCTTTGGAGATTTTAAATACTTTGCTGTGACAATATTATGTTTCACACAGTTTAGAAGGCTCCCGTACTCAACACTGCCCAACTTTTTATTTATTTATTTATTTATTTATTTATTTATTTATTTATTTATTTTTTCCTTTTGAGACAAGGTGTCCCTTCAGTCACTACATTGACCAGACTGGACTTGAACTCCCAAAGATTCACCTGTCTCTGCCTCCCTAGTGCTGGAATTAAAGGCATGCACTGTCAGGCCAAGCAATGTGTAGCCCAGGCTGACCTCGAACTCCAGATCCTCCTGCCTCTGCCTCCTTCAGCAAATCTTACCAGCGGGCACCACCACCGACAGCCCAACTTTAAATATGATTTTTACCACTTGCATAACTTCTTACATTTCCAAACATTGGTCTTCCTAGGACCCATAGGTTGGTTTATGTCTGCCATTTGAGATGGCCTCATGCAAAGTGAAAACTCCAGGAAATTTTCAAAGTTCTAACTTCAAGATAATAACAAAATATTCAAACAAGTGCAGATTCTTCTAGAGGTCTGCCTGCCTACAACTGCAGAATGCGATCTCTGCCTTCTGCCTACCCAAGTTTCTCAAGCAGATGACTCTGGTAGATGTTCTAATTCCTGAGGAGCACAGGAAGGCCGGTGATTCCATTGGCTTTGCAAGTTCATTGTGGATGAAGATGCATGGGCAAGATGGTATCCTTGAGGGGAGTAAGCATGGGTAACAAAGTTGCTAGAGGGCTGGCCTCCATTGTTAACAGATAGAAATCAAACAGCAGAGTGGGAAATGTGTAGCATGGGGCAAATGTGGGAGGAAGGTATAGAGTCAATAGAAAGAGAGCTGCGGCTTTGATCATGAAATGCATTATCTTTGGGATTCTCTTGGGATACAGGTTCAGATAGTTTAAGTTCCATCTGCTTATTTGTGTGAGGGTGTCGTAGAAAATGTATGCCAGTCAAATTCTCTCCATTCCCATGGGGGCTTTGAGTCTTTCTAAGATCAGGTAGGCTGGCACTTTCCTGTGGAGCTAGGGGAAAATAGAAAGCTTTGTATACAAGGTGGATGCATTATCAATGCCTGGATTCATTCCATGGCATGAGTCTACTCGAGGAGGAAGAAATTGTGTGTGTTTATGAGCACTGGAAAAGGTCTTCCCAAAACAGAGCCTAATTCCTCCTAAGCCAGGGCAGTTACCTAGAGGGATGGACGGAGGCCAGTACTAGCAAGTGCTCTCATCACATTACCACCAGGGCCTACTGAACACCAGAAGCTTCGATCTCCTTTGGAGTGCCAGGCTCCAAACCTAGGTAGACCAGCCTGGGGTCCTTTGCTCCGCCTCCTTGTCACTCACAGTCCTTCCAGCCAATGGTGCAGCCGCCTGTCACCCTCACCCCACCCCCGGAGCGCGCACGGGGGAGGGAGGCCGGGAGGGCGGCTGGAGTTGAATGATTGAACTTTGCAGTGTAGTTGCAGCAGCCGTGGGGTCCAAGGCAGTGCTGCCCCAGCGCAGATCTGGGAGCCTCAGCTGCTTGTGGCTTCAGCACACCTCGATCACAACCATGGTCTCGCGGACTCCTGGGGTGGCATTGACTCTCTGCCTGTGGCTGGCGGCCTCCAGGGACTGCTTGGCAGCGGGGTCCGGAGCGGCGGCCGCGAGGAGGCTGGATGAGTCTCTGTCTACTGGGAGTATCCAGCGAGCGCGCTGCGCCTCCAGGTGCCTCAGTCTTCAGATCACGCGCATCTCTGCCTTCTTCCAGCACTTCCAGGTACCCAGAGCCTCGCTGCTGCAAGGGTCCCTCCTTAGATCTAACATTGGCTGCAGGGGTGTATCTCGGGACTCGCTCCCCTGGATCTCTGTGCGCAAACTTGTACAGCTCCACGGGCAGTTCTTGGCTGCCTCTTGGCGCGTGTTTTACAATCCTGGTTTAGGAACTGTCTTCTTTTCAGCCTTCTCCTTGTTGCCGAAGCCAACTTCTTTCCTCAACTACCTACCATCTGTCTTCCCAGGGGAAAAGGAAAGGTGCTGTCTCTGGGAGGGCGAATATGCTGTTTGTGGATTCTGAGGGTGGGTGTGAGGATTTGATAAATTTCTCAAGATTCGAGGCTTTCAATTCCAGGCTGCTGGCAAGTCGTGTAGGCTCACAGCTGCTCCAGAATAGTTTGGGTTGTGGTCTGCTGCAGCTTGTTTTGGAGGTTTGCTTTACAGGACCCTGGGCTCTGAGTGATGTTCCCAAGGGCCACAGGTGCCTATGGGGCCCCACGTTTGTCTGGTTAGCTGTTGCTTAACTCTGGGTGGGCCACAGCTGGTTGCAGATCCTCAAGTACCCACCCAAGACTCCTGGGCAAAGTTATGTGTTCCAGTGTGTGTGTGTGTGTGTATGTTTTGGTTCATAATGGATGTATTTGTCTGCACTGAGCTCCCAATATTCCAGGTCTTAGAACTACAGGGAAGAGGTGCAGGCATAGGCTACTTAGAGAAGGCATTTTACATGTGCCTGGTAGGAATGCCAGAGTCAGAATCTCCACCAGCCCCCATGGGTATTACCAGAGTGGAGAAATCTGCATGAGTGTGTAAGGTTGTGTGTGGGTGTGTCTGTGTGTCTGTGTGTTTAGCACTCTTGGCACCTGTACATTGCCTGGACCTTAGCACAGAGGCCAGGAACTCCACAGGAATTCAGCTGTAGATAACTGGTGAGGGTGGGTCTGGAAAGCTCTTTTGGAACACCATGGGCAGGCACAAGCCTCACAGCTGCATTTCCCAGCTCAGTGGTTAGTGCTATCTCAGAAACCATCCCCTCCAGTGCCGTATTTCTCCCAACTGCCAAGCATCATCCTCTTTTAGCCTTTACCTTCAACTGCTTTATCTGTTCCAACATCCCCCACTTCCCCCCTGGGTCCAATTGAACAGGTTATAAGGTTCTAGGGTACACTGGAGCTTAAATACACTGAGTGGACTCCTGCACTTTGAGTAGAGGCAGCATCAGAGAGAGAAGGTGTTCAGGGGATTAAGTTTCTCAGAGTGCCATGTTAATATGCAGTTTGGGCAGGTGTTCCCTTTAGCTCTATCAGATGTCTTCCCTGGCAGGCTTGTTAGAGCAGCTCTGGATCTTCCTAGATGAAGGCAACCTGTGAATTCTCCATGTAAGCGGATGTGGAGAGAAGCTTGTTCCTATTCAGAAGACCACATGCTCTGAAGTTCCTTTGTGTCTCCAAGAAAAGGAGAACCCAGGTCTCATTTACTGTGTGAAATTACATGAGCATCATGACTGGGGTCGGCCTTATTAAACCAACCTGATGGAAACAGAAAGCCTGTCTCTGGAAAGATGGCACTCTTTTGTTTCAGCCACAGACAACACACACAACAAAACCCTGGAGCCCACTGCCAGGGAGGAAAAGTATCTTTTTCCCTCCCCTTTTTATTAAATTGTCTCTTTCACAGTCGCAGAGGCTACAGAAGCAGTTCCAATGGAGCCAAGTCCCTTGAAAGGTTTTTCTTGTGGTCTCTTGGCTTCGTTCCTTTTCATAAGACAAACTGCTCTCAGAAGATACGTTGCCAGACAAACCCAATTACATTTTAACTAGACAGGATGAAAAAAGTTGCAAATTACTTAGTTAGGACTTAATAAGTGCTGTGTCTTTTAAAAAAATTAATTTCAAAACCATACTTGGAGCTTTAACCCCCAACCTGACAATGCTGTCTGGATGGTCTAAACTGCAAGGATTCAGCTTTCTTAAGATGTAAAAGACAGTACTGCTTATCTGTCTACCCTTATCCTTCCATCCATTTAATAATTGCAGAGACAGTGGAAGAAAGAGCCTGGAGCTAGACTACGGAAAATCTTAGGGAGAGCCAATGCCTCAGTAACTTGCTCTGTGACATCTCCTCCTCCCCTGCAAGTGAGGCCAGGCAGAATCCTGTTTTCCCAGCAACAGATGCTTCCACCTTCTCTCAGCTGCTTCAAGAACCCTCTGTAAGGATGGGAGAAGGCTGAATCCCAGCCTAGGTGCCAGCCAGGGAGGTGCCTTACATCCCAGGTGTGAATATTGACTGGCTTTAGCATGGCCCCTCCCCAACTATGCAGTCAAGGTGTGAGCCTTTCAAGGGCAGAAATGTGATGCAGATTCAGCTGGAATCTCAGTGTCTCCACTCTCTTGGAAGTCCCTGTCCTGCAGTAGTCAGGTTGGAGAGCTCAATAAAAAGTGTTTTCTGCTTTTTGTAGACCTTCATGTCTGCTGGCTAGTGTTGCTCCTCTTGCACACAGTGGTTGACAGATGTGCTAGAAAGTGTAGAAAAAGCCAGGATTAATGCATTCTCACAAGGATGACAGCCATGATAGCTACATATGAACCCCATTTCCACTCAGGTGCTAGAGCCCAGAATTTCACAGTGAAAACAAGATTCATTCTGAAGCTGGCTGTGAATTCTGCCCCTCCCACAGGAAAAGCAACAGCGTGCATTAACACATACAGAATGGTTACTATCTAGGTCTGTGATGGCTTACACAGGACATTTGTCTTCCATTCTAGTTTAGGAAATCAATGAGTTCACATGGGTCACTTCTGCCAGATGAAGTGGATAAGAGGGATACCCTTTAATCATTGGGATGAAGAAGAGCTCTGAGGCTTTAGGGCAGGACACAGGGACCCAGGGGAGACCTGCTGTGAATAGATAGCCCCTTTGCAGACAGGCACCATGGGAAGATCACAGGATCTTCTGAACTGCTGAAGCCAATGAAAAGAACTAAAGCCAGTGAAGGTGCCTGCAGTAACTGGAAGGTTGCTAGGTTCTACATACCCTCTGGACACTGGACAAGTACTATGTTATGTAATAAGCACAGAAACCATGTAGGGCAATCTTTTATCCTCTTATAAAGATAGAGAAACAAAGACAAACATAGCAGCCCATCAAGTCACACAGTCAATAAGAAGCTTGTTTCAGAGTGTGGGCAGCTTCCAGTTTTGTGGATTTGCGTTTATTTGCATGATTCTGTTGTTTAGCTTGAGACTTCATTTCAAATCTGAGAACTTAATTTTCTTGATCTGGTGCAAAATGAATACATAGAGCCCTTTATTTCAGATCGCAAGTAGATTTGCTTTTACAGGAAATAGTATGAACCTTTTTCCTTTATTTTGCTTCTCCTCCCTCAAATAGTCATTGTGGTTTAAATGTGCTGTGCATTGTTGCTCTCAGCAAGGAAAGATGAACAATCTTAATGAATGGTCTGAGGGCTCTTGCTGGGTGATGGTTTGACATGCAGAAATCAGAGTATTCATTTAACATGGATGTGGGATCTCTACTATTGCATACTTAGTGTTTTTCCTGGTTTGTGGAAAAACATGGTTCTTGGTTCCTATGCATTCACATAGTAGGCCTGTTCTAGTTTGTTTCCCATTGCTGTGACAAAACACTCTGACCGACACCCACTTGGGGAGGAAAGAGTTTATTCAGGTTACATCTCCTGGGTCACAATTCTCAAGGAGTCCAAGGCAAGAACTCAGGGCAGGAACCTGGAGGCAGGAGCTGAAGCACAGGCCATGGAGGAGTGCTGTTCACTGGCTTGCTCGCTCCTCTGGTTCATGCCCAGCCTGCCTTCTTATACCATACACAACCACCTGCCCAGGGTGGCACCACTCATTGTGGGCTGGGCCCTTCCACACTGCTTGGCCATCAAGACAATACTCCACAGATGTGGCCACAGGCCAATCCAATAGAGCCAATTGAGGCTCCCTCAACCCAGGTGTGTCAAGTTGACACTAAAGCTATCCAGCACAAGGCCCTTGAAGATGGCAATATTGGACCCATCACACGGAAGATTATGAGGAAGAAGAGGTCAGTGGGGTCTGAGGGACAAGGGTTAGGTAGACTTGGAGGGGTAATTTGCCCTGGAAATGATGGTTGACCAAGCAGTGATCTGAGGTTCCCAGCAGGCATCAGGGTTCAAGTGGACTCTTGCAACAAACAAATGTTAGGGGAAAAAATCATTCAGTATTTGCTAATGGTGATCATAGGGCATAATTCCCCAAGTGTAGGTCCTCTTCTGAGCATGGAGACTTGAGCAAATCACTGGCAATTTGTCTGTGAAGCCATTCCTATTTCCTGTATCTCAAGGACAGAGACACCCTAGATGATGTAAGCTTTTTTCAGAGGGCTGGTGAACATGGCCTCATCTGAAGAGTTCAGAGGTGTGATAGAAACACACTTTTTTCCTACAATCTCCTCACTTTTTTTTCCCTACAATCTCCTCAACATCAGAGAATTGAGTAAGAAAATGAGGGCAATGTTGACTGAGATATGCCGTGTGTGTCTTCTGGTAAATCTTGCTTGGCTAGCAATGGAAAGACCTCATGCATTGTGCAAGTGCTGGACATTCCCAGTAGATACCACATTCCTTTGACCCTTGCTTCTAAGGTCCTATTCTTGATGAACACAGAGAAGTTAAGACTGGGAGGTTTACAAACCTTCTGCTACCTGTAGATGTAGAAACTGCTAATGTGATTTCTTAAAAGGTCAAAGTTTGGCCGGGCGTGGTGGCACACGCCTTTAATCCTAGCACTTGGGAGGCAGAGGCAGGCGGATCTTTGTGAGTTCAAGGCTAGCCTGGTCTACAGAGTGAATTCCAGGACAGCTGGGGCTACAGGGAGACCCTGTCTCGAAAACACACACACACACACACACACACACACACACACACACACACAAAATAAATAAAAGGTCAAAGTTTGAAGAGAAAAAGTATCCATTATATAGGAGAGAGAGAAAGAGAGAGAGAGAGAGAGAGAGAGAGAGAGAGAGAGAGAGAGAGAGACTGATTTTGAACAGAATCCTGCTGAAGGTATATAGCATGTTTCCAGCAGCCTTGTCCTAGGGCTTTGAGAGATTTTTTTTAATGCTGAGAGATTGTTGCTTAATGGGACATTAGTCAACCTTTAAAGTACCACTGATGGTCTCTCTTAGGTAGCTGATTAAAGATCAGAGGTAGTAATTGGAAGCTGTTTGTTTTGGCTAAAGCCACAAGGAGCTGGTGATTAACCCATTCAGCAGCCTCTCCCTCAGCAAAAGTAAACAAACAATTACTGTGTCTTTCACTGCCTGCTTACCCTCCTGGGAAGAGGCAAAAGCAGATCTAGGCTCACAGATACCAGAGCAGCTAATCTACAGCCTGTGGTGGTGCATCCCTGTGTCCTGCACTAAGTTTTAAGTGGTATTCCAGCATGGGCAAGCATTCCCAAGCTCCTGGAGAGAAAGGAGAGATCACTTTTATTCCTAGTGTTTCAAGGGCTGCAATCTAGCTGTGTTTCTCCCCAAAGGAGATTGTGCAAATTTTTTTGTAACATTTCATGTTTCTAATAGGTGATATAAATTTCCCTTATTTTCACTGCACTATATCATTTTTAAAGCATGGCATAAAAGACTAATCACCTTGTAAACAGTTTCAAATATAGGTTGTCTTTTGCATACATAGGAAGTCTTGGTAGTCTAAATGTAAACATTAGTGTTGTTAGTAGCACTGCTTCCTGGTTGAAAATTTGAAAATCATTTGAATGGGCTGTATCTCAGTGGCACAGGACTTGAGCTAACATAAAGGCAGCTCAGGAGTCCCTCTCCAAAGAAATAAACAAATAAATGAACATTAATGTGGAGATTGCTTCCGTTGTTTTTGTATGTTCTGTGTCCAAGTATGTGAGAAATTGTGTTCCCCTGTGTATGTATGTGTGTGCTGTGTTGAGGGTGATGTCGGGCATCTTCCTAGATCACTCCTCACCTTGTAAGTTTCTTGAAGATTTATTTATTTATCTTTTAATTTACGTGTCCGTGTGCGTGCCCATGTGAATTTATGTTTGCCCACAGAGGCCAGAGGGGGCTTTGGGTCTCCTGGAAGGAGAGTTACGGGCCTTTGTGAGTAGCCTGAGTTTGGTCTTGGAGATTGAACTTTAGTCCTGCACAAAAACAGGATACACTCTTAAGGAAAGAAAGCTATATTTTGCCAGAGCTCTCCAAAAGCACTGTCTTCAAATTTATCTTCTTTCTTGGGAACAGAAGGGGTTGTATATGTAGCTCAAAATCACAGTGCTTGCATAGCATGCGTGATGTCCTGGGTTCTGTCTGCAACACCAGACAGAAAACTCCAAAAAAAGAAACAGAACAGAAAAGAAAAGCATCATGTTGTCACCCTTTAAAAATGGAGAGATTCGCCGGGCGTGGTGGCGCACGCCTTTAATCCTAGAACTTGGGAGGCAGAGGCAGGTGGATCTTTGTGAGTTCAAGGCCAGCCTGGTCTACAGAGTGAGTTCCAGGACAGCTGGGGCTACAGGGAGACCCTGTCTCGAAAAGACCAAAA
>VZQC01012145.1:293271-341354 GCA_009823505.1 Rhizomys pruinosus
AAAAAAAAAAAAAAAAAAAAAAAAAAACAATGGAGAGATTCACTGGTTAGATTTTCTATTTTAAAGAAGTACATTGTCCTAATTTACAAGCCTCTGATCTCAAATCACTTTAAGAAAGCAAACACACTTAATTCACCTCAGTTTTCTATGGAAATTTTATGATTGGCATTTTACATTTCAGAGCTAATTTCTATTTATATTGGGAAAGTTACAATTTCATAAAACTACTAACGAAAACATGAAGAGAACTTATTTAATGAAATGAGAATCAATAACTTTGCAATGTAATTTATCACTTTCCCAAAATTCCATTAATCCTCCTAGCCCCTCAGCCCAGAGAAATGGCAGAATTCATATATTTTAAGTAAATTTAGAATTGTTTTCCCCACATTTTTGTTTTAGTTTACACTTCTGTTTTCATTTCCCTCTAAGATTATAAGCGTTAATTCATCCATTTTGAGTTTATCACTTCGTTTCAGGCCTCTCCCCTTTCCACAGTACAAAATAAGGTCCTTATAAACCAGATAGGTTGCACTCTTTTTGGATGTTACTGACAGTTTTTCCATAAAGATATAAATTAAAAACTCTGAATTAATGATTAAAAACTGTTGTTAATATATTCAACAGGAACAGAGTTATTATTACTGTGAAGTGTTATGATTAGCTACATTTTGCCTAATAGTAAATGCTAGACTTTCATTAGTTTTATTTCTAGTAGCCTCCTTACAAATACACAAAGAATTGTTTTACAACACAGTAACCATGTTGACACCATTAGGTGACAGGAATTATTTTATCTCAATTATACTATAATGGGATGACAGTCCTATAAGTTCATCCATGGCTGACCCTCTACAATCAGCCCATGATTGATCAAAATATCACTGGTGGGTTGTGACTGTATTTTACTTCCATTCTATGTTAATACTACTGGCCAATGTGATATTATGAGGTAGTTGTTCTCAGAGAAGACTATGTGGCTGTGCATTCTCAGGACTCAAAAATGACAGACACTCATGTCTGTTCCCTCTAAGTATTTGTGTGTGTGTGTGTGTGTGTGTGTGTGTGTGTGAGAGAGAGAGAGAGAGAGAGAGAGAGAGAGAGAGAGAGAGACATTTTCAGTGAGCTGTTGTCAAACCTGCATACATGTTAGCAACTCTCTTTTGGGGGCACTGTTGCTTATTTCAAGCCATGTGACCACTCTCCACCACTGTTTCAAGTAAGGTTTTATTAGATGTGCTTTGACAGTTTGCAATTTACTTACAACTTCATAACACTATAGAAGAATGTCTATAACACACAAACAGAAGGATCTTAGCATGACAGCTCAGGGTGGCAATCTCAGAGCTGGTGACTCAGATACAGGCAGAACTTTGTGCTCAACCATCCTAGCTTACATAGTGAGCTCACTGTAGTCCAATGGAGACCTTTTCTTAAAAAGGTAGATTGTATCTGATCATTGACACCTGAGGTTGTCCTCTGGCCTTCACATACACATGTACACACATGTGCACATAAATTAACACACCCACATTCCCAAAAAGAAAATTGAGTAAGGCATTGATGAATGCCTGATGCTGAGTATGGTTGGATTAAAACAGAGGGTGGAATCATGTGTACCTCTATGCCTTTGGAGGTTTACAGTCTCCTGTCAAAATAAAAGCTTTCTTTTAAAATTTACTTATAAATTTTGACTGTATGGATGGAACCTATAACTCAGGTCTCCTCTAAATGCATTTGTGGGGACAAAGTTTTCCTTTTCCTATAATTCTACATGATAATGTTTTCAGCAGCATTTTACGTTGAACTTTGAAATCATGGAGATATATCCAGGAGGAATATCCATTGAAAATCTAGGTTGGTGCCTTCTGGATTTAGACATTTTATATATATATATATATATATATTATATATATATATATATATCTCACACGCTGAGAACATATTCTGAAGGTAATATATTTGCTTGGAATGGATATTTTTATCTCTTTTACATTGTAAAGCCTTTCCTTGGGAGATAGTGTTCTTTATTTTTCTTGCATCCAGTTATTTAATTATATTTATTTAAGTGATTCAGTCATTAACACATGGTATGCTTTGAACTTTTTACCAGAATAACCCAGAATAATGACGGATGGGTTAGAATATCAAAAAAGTCGGGGTGCTTTGGGCAGTGAGTTGCTGTATTTTAATTTGATGAATTTTTCTGCCTTCCTTAATGAATAACACATAAATTGGCATAATGCAAATGCATGTATTACAAGAAATTTGTGTACTGAAAATCTGACATGTAGAAAAGACATAGGGAAAACATTATTTTTGTTTTGTATTCCCTGAGACTTCTAGAGATGAACTTCGACCAGAATAAATCTCTAATCCCCCTGCCTATGTATGTCTGCCAATTTGTAGGATTTTCTCACACATTAAACAGGTGATTCTAGAAAATACAGAATATATTTTACAATGTGTTACTAATGTACCTTGTCGGGATCCTTGTAGAAACAATAGTCTCATTCATGTGTTTCCAGTTAGCACTTGTTAAAATGGTGAAATTCATCATGGTTGTGGATTCTAACTCACTTCCTTTGGAACAACATCCTTTCTAGTTACTCCTAATATTTGTGAGTAATTATCTTGATAACTTCAAATTAATCTTTAACCTCTGCTGGTCAACATACCAGATATGAGTCAGTCATGTGCCCTATGGGAAGAGGTTGTTATGCAGAACAGATGTGAGCTGTCAAGCTGTACAGCTGTCACATATCTACTGTGAAAAACCATAGAGTATGTGTGCAAGGCACCTTTAAATTTGCTTTACTCTTTTGTTTGGCTCTTATCTATAGCAATAAATAATACCTTCCTACAACTGTTTTCCGTGAAGATAGTTACAGGCCCAAGTGAGGTCATGGCAGAGCAGGAGACTGCTTGGAGTGGACCACAGTGAAGATGGTAACCTGGGCTCACTGTATTCCAGGGTCTCTGTCTTACAAAAGAGGAAACCAACATGGCTTGGTTGGGAGTTGGAAAATTATATACACTTCTCCAAACGTCAGTTTCTTACCTTATAAGGGAACCATTTTTTCAATGTCTGGAATCCTATGAGATGCCAGAGGTGATTGGATAAAGCATTCCAAGGTAACCATGGAGAGAGAGAACCTCCAGAGGGAACCTCTGGAGTCTGTTAAGTCATGGATAGTAGAGGAAGATGAATTGTTCTCATGCTGGTATGGAGAACATTTCAGGCTTCACCAGCTGGCAGACTTGTGAAAGCATGGCTCATTGTATGCTGTCTCTAAAAACTTAGACTCCACAAGTCTAAATCCATATCCAGACATTGACATATCTATCAGCCATCCAGGGGATACTGACGTTGTGGTTCTAGACCACATTTTGAGAACTTATTTGCAAATTCTAACCTGCTCTAATCGTGTTTCTCACTGAATACAAACTGGAGTTCCAAATACCATGTCCTATGGCTTTATTTACTTGACCTGCTCATGGAACTTAGGGAAAGGCACCGACTAGTTTATTACAAAGGATATATTACAGACTACACAGAAGTATTCATAGGACAAGCTATGGGAGAAGTGATGTAGGGTGTTCTCTCACTCCAGCAAACTTCACGGTTCATGGTTTTCACCACTGGGAGCTCTCTAGATCTCTCTCTCTCTCACACACATTGTCTTTCTTTTTTTGTTTGTTTGTTTGTTTGTTTTAGTGGACTCTTCAGTGTCTAGGACAGAGAGACAAGCACAACTGCTTCAAAATATAATTGGATAAAATAGGTATGCTGTCACGTTAACAGACCACAGAGAAACTCACACAGTGCTTCTATCTATTTAGATTCTTCTCCAGAACTGTGAGAAAATGGATTTTCCTTGCTCCCACCCCATAGTTTGCACTGTTTGTTGTTGTTGTTGTTGTTTATGTGAACCCCAGACAACTTACTTTCACACATTTCATTTTGACTTTTAAATAATATTTAGAAAAGCATTATGTGCTGTTACCATTCCTTGTTCTCCTGAAGTGTGAGAGGAGTTACACATTAATTTGGGGTACTCCTATATTACAAACCTTACATATTACATAAATCACATAGCTATCTGCCTTTGGAAAGACTTTAACTACGCATATGTAGAAATTTGTAAGAGAGCTTCATCAATCAGCAATTAGAAAGTCTTTTCTTTATTACACTACCAAAACTTCGAGAAGAACATGAGGATTCTGAATCCTCCACTTACAGTCATGTGTCGAAGAGTATGGATCACCTCCAAGAGGGATTCCAGATTTATGACACCCTCAGTTACATTACTACCTGGCTGTCCTTGACAGCAAATCACCAAAGTTGATGGACTTTGCATCCTCCCAAGTAGAGGATGACCTTGACCTTATGTGGTGGCGAGTGGTTCTCCTGAGCTTCACTGAGGAACACATGGAACGTGTTGATCTTTTTATTTGAGAAAAAGGAATAGCTTATATCTTACTCTGAGCCTACCTAATTTATGATAGATGAGTATTTTGGAATGTGAAAGCAAGTTTTTCTGCCCCTGAAGGATGTATGCTTTGTATTAAAATATTCTTTGTTGGGCTGGAGAGATGGCCTATCGGATAAGAACACCGACTGCTCTTGCAGATGACCCAGGTTCGATCCCCAGCACCCACATGGCAGCTGAGAACCGTCTTTAACTCCAGTTCCAGGGGAATCCGAGAACCTCTTCTGACCTCTGCGGCATTGCATGACACAGGTGCACAAACCTACATGCAGACAGTACATTCATACACATACAAAAATAAATAAAATTTTAAAATAAAATATTCTTTGAGCTTGAATCTACAGTTTTGTCCATTTTAAAGACTCTGTGACATACAGTCTACTCATCTTCAAATGGAAAACACTAAGCTTGAATACTTATTAACTATTCACCTTCTTATGATCTGGAATTTTCCTCAGCATCTTGATTTGCCACTGCTGCTGTTAGCATTTGTATGTTGATCACAACAGAGTAGAGTGTAATGGATGATTCTAGATATTCTTAGGTGTGTTAATTTTAAGGTTTAAAGCTATTATTGAATACCAATAAAATTTCCTCTACCAATCTCATTTCCCTTAAACGCAAGTGAGCATTTAAATTTTTTACATTTCATATTCATTTCCAATATTTGACATGCTTTTACTATGTTTTCAATTCTCTAAAATGTGGTAGAATATTAGAATGTATGTGAGTGGATTTGTTCCAGGATGAATAAGTTACCTGTGTTGTATTTTATTCTTCTGATATAGATAATTTCTCTTTGGCATGGAAATGTTTGGGAAGTGGATATTATTACATGATCTGGCTAATTAGAGAATAAAATAATATCTGGTAAGAAATTTACAAGTTAATTCCAAACGGCTCTTGAATGGTGTTGAAAAATTCTGCCAGGAATCTGGGCTGGAAAATAACAAAGGCTGTGTGGTGTGTCCCTGGGATGCTGCCATGTCTTCCCATTGGAAAATCCTTCTGTGAGGGGATGATAACCTATCAATACCTAACAGTCTTGTTTGTAGCAAGAAGATTAATGACCAGGCAATGTTTTCTCTGATTTGTGGTTATAGGCTATCACATGAGTCAGAATCACAGCTAATTATTCATAGCTCCCCTGTGCTGACTGGCCAAAGTTTCTGGTTATCCTGGATTTTTTTTTTTTTTTGGATGGTTTCTTTCAAATGCCTGTTCTGGAATTGAACAATAGTTTACTTTCGTATTTGCAAGACTGCAGGCTCTTCCACTCCACTACCTGGTTACAGAAAGGAGAATGTAGATCTTTTATAATTGTCTTTTAAATTATTGCTGTTAGGTTATAAAGGTACAACCCCCCCATAAAAAGGCACATGAGACTTAAGTCACTCAGGGAACATGGTTTATGTTCATTAGAACTGCCAGAGCAGACTACCTGTGCAGAACAGGAGCAGGACAAGATGGTGACTGGGGTGACCCATTTATAGCCATGGAGGGGGACCTCAGGTACAGGGGAAGAGGTCAGAAGATTGACAGCCTCTGGAGGAAGTGGATATCTGTGTGTCCCTTGGAATTCTGGGAAGCCCAGACCTAACAATTGTATCAAATAATTACTTTTTACTTATTGTTATTCATCTTGTGTGGGTTGTCTTTGTGTAAAGGGTTACCTTTCTTTTTAAAAAAAGAATCAAAGGGCTAAAAAGCAGAAGACTGAAAAAAGGCATTAAATCATGGTGGCATTCAGATGACTGAACTTACATAAACTTTTTGGAAGTTGGATGCATTTCCATTCATGTTTGATCTGGTTAAACCAATAAAATACAGTATGTGGTCTTTAAGAAAGACAAAAGTCCCACTATCTGATTCTACCTGGCAGTTACAGTGGTAATGCTAAAGGCAGGCCTTTTCTATCTTAATGTACTCTTACTCTTTATCATGGCTGGCCTACAGCCAGAACAAGACTGTACTCTAAACACTGCATTTTATTTTCTGTTGTCAAGTGTCTTAATGGATCAAAGCTACTATAATCCCATAAAGAAGTTCCCCAGAGGGCAGGTTGTGACAAAGTGCTGGATTCTGATAATTTTCTATTACCCTCAAAGAGCCTCACAGGTAAGTAGTATGGTTCTTGGTGACAGCACAAAGAATATGTACACCTGGCCTATTAAGAGAGAGAGAGAGAGAGAGAGAGAGAGAGAGAAGCAACAAGAAGCAGAGCTTCTCACCTTCTAGAGGATATAATACAGAGTTCTTAGATCTTCCTTGAAGAGATAAAATCTGATGATTGAAAGGAAAACAAAAGCACAGAAAAGATGTCAAGCCAGGGCTGGGAGTATTATTTAAGCAAAATAGGATACTCAAGTGCAAAAGAAATTAGAGATCATTTTAGGTGGGATATACCTTTGTTTTTTGTGTCTGTGTGCTTATACACATGGTGGCCTGGAACACAAATTTCTTCAAAGTAAAGAAACCATGAGCAGTTTAGTCCAAAGACAAATGCTGAACTGGAGAATTTTTACAGTAGGCACTCAATAGCTGCTAAAGGTAATGGGAAGATATGCAGCCTATTAAACATTTGGTAAAACAGATCTGGGGATATATCTCAGTCAGTAAATTGCTTGCCTCCCAAGCATAAGCACCTGTCTTTGAACCACCACAAGGGTATGTAAAAATGCCTGATGTGTTGGTACAGGCTTGTATTTCCAGAATTGAGGAAACAGAACTATCTCTGGGGGTTGCTGACCTGCCAATCTAGTCTCATCAGCAAGCCCTACACCACTGAGTGATCAACCTAAAAGAGTTGGAGAGCATTCCTAAGGATGACACAACTGAAGCTGAGGTCTGATTTCTCCACATGTTCACATATGTGCACACACACCCACATACACATGTGTATGAGACATGCACTTGTATACATATCCATAGAAAATACATGCAAGTAAGCAGCATTCCATGGCAGTCACTACTTCTATTCCTGTCTTCAGGTTCCTGTCTTCAGTTCTTACCCAGGCTTCCCACAATGATGGACTATGACCTAGAAATATAAGATGAAATAAACAATTTATTCACTCAAATAACCTGCTGTCAGAGAGTTTTATGATGGCAACAGAAAAGCAAATGCATGCTAGAATAGAGTCTTGATGGGGCTGGAGAGATAGCCTAGCGGTTAAGAGCACCGACTGCTCTTCCAGAGGACCCAGGTTCGATCCCCAGCACCCACATGGCAGCTAAGAAACATCTGTAACTCCAATTTCAGGAGAACTCCAGTTCCACGGGAATCTGAGAACCTCTTCTGACCTCCACGGCATTGCACGACACGGGTGCACAAAGCTACATGCAGACAGTACATAGTACATTCATACTCAAACAAAAAAATAAAATAAAATAAAATAAATTAAAAAAAAAGAATAGGGTCTCGAAATTTTGGGTTGATGTTTGGTTGCCCCACAATTAAAGGAACAGAGGACCCTAATGAAAATATGTCAGGCAAGGACCTCTTATGGCCCCATTCTTCTGGCTTTAAAGGAAGCCTGGTGCATGTACCAAAATATGTTTCCAGAGATAGGTAAAAATCCACTCTAACCTGCATTCTCTATTGGATTATCCTAGGATGATCACCCTAGAGAGATGGCTTCTGTCTTTCATTCCTGCCTGAGTTCTCTGAGTCACGGCAAACTAAATTTGCATTATTTTCTAAAGTAGGGTGAATCTATGAGCTAACAAGGGCTAGCAAGGCAAGTAGCTGTTACTTAGATATGTAGGGGTCATCATAATAACAACCATCTTAACACATCATCCTGGAACCAAGTAATATGGTGCATACTTATATTCTCTGCTACTCAGGAAACTGGGGCTGAAGGACTTCTCAATTTATTAGTAACTTTCTGTAATATAATTTTCAAACAGGTATGTAAATTTGCCTTCAGCATTATTCTTATTGAGAAACATGGCGTTGGCAATATCCAGACTCATTGAGGATTCTATATCAACTTTCAAAGGTTTTTTAAATTTCTATTTCTATGAAGAATGTTATTGCAAATTTAATAGGGATTGCTTTGAGTCTATACATCATTTGCCATTTTCCAATATTAATCCTACCAATGCATGATCATGGGATATTGGACCATCTTCTAATGTGTTCATTAATATCTTTCTTCAGTTCTAAAGTTTTCATTGAAAAAGCCTTTCATTTCCTTCATTGGGTTTTTTTTTTCCCAAAGTTTTATTTGATTTTGTGGATGCTATTTTCATTCATTTCCTATATCTTGATTATAGGATTCTTTTTTATGGTTTGTCAAAAACGATTTTATTGAGTTTTTACGCATTTCGTATAATAGATTGTGATCAATTTTAAACCTCCTTCCCCCATCCACAACCTCCATACACTCCCCCCACTGGATTTCATGCATTCTGTCATATATGTTAAGTTCTATCCAGTCAAGCGTTTGTACCCAGATATCCTTTGGTGCAAGTTCATCCATTGGAGTCTAGCCAGCCTATCTAGAGTCACTCCCTTAAAGAATATGTCTCCCTCATCCAGCAATAATCAACTGTCAATAGTTCTTCAGCTAGTGTTGGGGCCTACTGCCCATTTTGCTCTTTCTATACTTTGTTTCTGTCTGATTGAGGTGGCATGGGTTATGTGTATGCTGTCTTCACTGTTGCAAGTTCTTATGTCTTTTTTGAGGAAATGCCATACTGATTTCCATACTGGCTCTCCACCTTTGATAGATAATGGTTTCTGTTTCCCCACCTACCCTCAGCAGCATTTGTTGTTGTTAGCTGTTTTGAGGTGAGATGAATTATAGGTTTCTTAATACCTCTAAATCTCAACCAGCTAGAACTATAAATACCTCTATGGTATTTCCTATAGTATTTCTAGTTCTATCTGGTTGATATTTAGAGATATTAAGAATCCTATAATTAAGATATAGGAAAAGAGTGAAACAAGCTACATTATTGTAGGCATATGAGCAAAATATGGCATATCCATACAATGCCATTTGGCAGGACACAGGAAGGAACTACTGATACATGCTGTCACGTGGTTGCCACTAAATGCTGTTCTGAAATTCAGCATGTTGTACATCAGTGGAGTGAAAAAAGCTAGACCCATAAACAATGTAGTATATTATTCCATTGACATGACATGTCCAGAATAGGGAAATCCACATGAACAGAGTGGGGCAGGGGAGAAATGGAGAGGGAGTCCAAATGTACACAGCTTTCTTTGGGCATTGGTAGAAGTGTTGTAACAATAGGTAGTTATTACAACCTCATGAGTATATAGTCTTGTGAATATCCAAGAAACCACTGAAATCTATAGTTCACACTAGTAGGTTTATGGAATGTGAATTATATCTCTGTAAATTTGCTTATAAAATACATCATCAGTTCCATTTTCTCATAACTGAAAGCATATGGGGTATTACTTTGCCCATGAAAAATTTTAGAGGTACAAACATAGGCCAAGGACCATGTTATTTCTTCTTCAACCTTGAACTAAAGAGACCTGAAAGCCACTCCATCTTATATATTAGGTGATACTTTCTACTACTTATAACTCTCCCAGTCTAGCACAGTGTGCTGGATAGATTCAGTTGTCACCTTGACACACCTGGGAGGAATTTTCTCCATTGGACTGGCGTGTGGCCATATCTGTGGGGCATAGTCTTCATTGATGAATTATTTGGGAGGGCTCAGCCCACTGTTGGTGGTGCCACCTCTGGACAAGTGGTCTTGTGTTGCATGAGAAAGCAGTCTGCAAGAATCTAGAAAGCTAGTAATCAGCATACCTTAATGGTCAGTGCTCCAGGTTCCTGCCCTGTGTTCCCCTGCCTTGGCTTCCCTTGATGATGGACTATGAGCAGCAAGCCAAACAAACCCTCTCCTAACTAAAGTGGTTTTATTCAAGGTTTTTATTACAATCATTGAAAGTAACTAAGACACACAGTTTGATATAAAATAACAGTGAGATCTTGTCTTGAAAAAAAATCTACAAGGAGGAGTATATACCTGTACCTGCAGCACTGGGAAGCAAGGTCAGGAGGGTCCTGGGACCTTGTAGGCTAGCCAGTTTCACTGAAATGCAAAGTACCAGGTTCTGTGAGAGACCTTTCTCTGAATATAAAGTGAAAAGGAAACAAGGAAAATATCTTCATATCAACTTCTGGTCTCCCATGTCCCCACAATGGCCTATGTGCCTGCACCAACATGTGAAGAATAGGCATATAACAGGCACACACACACACACACACACACACACACTCACACACACACACACACACACACAGATGCATACAGTAAAGAGCACTTTTGAAATTCTGAAATTTTTTCTAAGCCAGCTCAACAGATTCTCTACCATTTTATTACACTCATAGCACTAGAAATGCATTTCTAATTTAACTTGTCATTGGTTTCATGACTAAAACAAAACCATGTAAAAATCCCTAAGAGACAAAGCTGTTTGAACAAAAAACAGGTTCAAAGCTTCATTGAATGTTCCAGGCCAGCAGGGGCTGTAGAGAGAACCCTGTCTCAAAAACAAAGCAAAACTAAACCAAAAAAAAAGTAGTAATCCAAACTCAGATCCTCATCTTTATATAGCAAGCAGTTCACCGACTGAACCATTTCTCCAGATCCACATGCAAATTAGGAAACCCTTTAATTGTTTGATATTTCTTTTTCTTTTTCAGAACAATGGATCCTTGGTTTGGTGCCAAAACAATAAGCAGTGTTCCAAGGTATGTTTCCTCAGATGGTGTTAATATTCTAAATAGGTTTTAATTTCACAATTCTGCTCTACCATAAATTGCCAAAAGATTACTTAGAAATAATGAGTGGGTTTCTGTTCCTGCTTAAACTTTGCATGACTGTAGAACAGTATCAGTAAGACATAATATGTCATGACTGGGGATTCCTGTGTGTTAAAGATCAGCCTTGTCACCATAGCTAGTTCCAGGTTAGCCAGATTTACATGGGGAAATCAGTAAAAAGAAAATAAATAAATAAGAAATAAAGACAAAAGGAAAGAAAGATGAAAGAAAGAAGAAAGAAAGAAAGAAAGAAAGAAAGAAAAAAGGAAAGAAAGAAAGGAAGGAAGAAAGGAAGGAAGGAAGAAGAAAGGAAGGAGGAAGAAAGGAAGGAAAAGACTAATAACAAATGTGTGCATATAATATTTATGAGATTTTATTTTTCTCACACTCATAGATCCAAGTAGTATATACACTGCTGCAAGTACAATATAGCTATGAATAAATAGCCCTACCTTATTTTCTCTTTATTCTGTAACTATTTAGTCAGGTAGTAAGTCCAGTTCATTGTGCATGCTCAACATGCACAGGTTCCCTGTAATTTATTAGTAACCATGTTTTTGAAGTAATTCCTTCCAACTACATCAGAAATTTTGTGCATTCTATTTCCACATAAGTGATTTTGTATGTAATTAGAGTTGGTTTACATGAATTAAACAATTTGAATCCTTCAATCTCACTTGAATGGTTTTTAATATTCCTTACTGTACAGAAACACACACACACACACACACACACCGTATACACACCACACACAACACAACAACACAATACATTCAAATATTTATTAGAAAAAAATTCTGAGATCACTCTCCAGATACATCAGTCTTAAAATATATACTATGCAATAGTACATATGATGGTACTTTTTCAGTTTGGAGAAGGTTTTCTTTTTTTTTTTTTAGTTTTTTTTTAATTTTATTTATTTATTTATTTTTTAAAGGTTCTATTCAACTTTATTGTGAGGCAGTTTTAAGTTGCTTTTCTTTTATTTTTTTTAATTTAATTTTTATTGATGCTTTGTGCATTTTGTACATCATTTTCCAATTCAGATCAGGCATATTTCCCTTTCCCTTCCCCCCCACCCCCTCCCCATCCCAGATCATGTATTCTGCCGTAACTGTCTTGCATCTTTCTCTGTTTTTTTTTCTTTTCATTTTTTAATAAGTGATAATCCATGAGTACAGGCGTCCTTCGTGCAAAACCAATCTGCAGGCTGTTGTGCCCAAACCCCCACAGCCCCACCATCCAGTGGGGGGTGACAGGTTGTTTGTTCAATCAAGTTGATCAAATGAGTGTCCAGACTACATCGCTGTAGTTTCACCATTCACCCCAATCACAGCCTTTACATTCTACCATGCCCCCTCTTCCGCAGATTGTTCCCTAGGCTTAGAAAAGGGGCACAGGTGGATGAGAAGTAAAACAGTCCCCTCTCTCTGGAGCTGTTGACTTGGACTCTGGTCAATTCTGGCTGTTTCCTTTCATGGGCTGACAGTTTGTCCAGGAGTAACCTTTCGATCCTACTGATGAAGCACAAGCAATTAGATATATAGGTATTTAAGCAGCACTAATAGTTATGGTAGGTTACTTTGGCATAGACACATATGTTTGGATGATATGTTAATCCATGAGTTACATTTTTCCCCCCTGTTAAATATGACAGAGTCTTACTGTGGCTTATAACATCTCCTAACCTGTAGAGGATGTAAGCTTGTGGCATCAGCCATGGGTTATTCCTCCAAGGAGAGAGCCAATAGCCAATTAGATTTGGGATATACAGGCACATGGATGCCTCTGCTGCACAGTATTTCCAGGCAGGTGAGGTGTAGCTGGTGCTGACGGTGGAGTCTTGCTTGACTCAGGGAGACCCGTATTTGCTTTATTGGTTTAGTGGCCTTTGGCAACACTCTCTGGCATTCCAGAGGCCATCTGTACACTTGCATGTGCGGTCTCAATACATCCCTCCCATGTTAACGTCCGGTCTTCAGCAGCAGGGTCTTATCGCCTCTCCTCCTGCAGGTATCCCAACTTAGTGGCAAGGAGCCCTTACCTTTTGTGGGGCCTTGGATCCCCTGGCCAACATCCCCCTGGTAGAACAATCCATTGCTGATGTCAGAGCTCCTGCATTAATATACTTTGCCTAAGTGCATAGCCCAAGGACTTTATTATTATATTTGGTTCTGAACAGAGTATAATCCTTTTCACAGTTCCTATGTCTATTAGTCAGGTTTTCTATTGAAATGATGTAAATGAATATAATACACAAAATTTGCTACAAATAATGACAGTAAGTTGGAGATAATAATAGTGTTTAAACTTATTTATTTATTTATTTATTTATTTATTTATTTATTTATTTATTTTGGTCTTTTTGAGATAGGGTCTCCCTGTAACTGCAGCTGTCCTGGAACTTGTTATGTAGAGCAGGCTGGCCTTGAACTCACAGAGATCCTCCTGCTTCTGCCTCCCTTAGAAGGCCTGCACTGCCAATCCTGACTGGGATTTATTATTACACATCCCTGGTATGCTTAAAACTGAAGTGTATTTTAATTTTGTGATGAAAATCTCATCTAGGAAACATATATTTGTAGGAAATATTTCTAAGTTTGTTTTATCACTTCTCCACCTTTTGGCTAAGATCAAGTGTAGAATCTAAGTTTGTTTCATATATAGAGCAGGTGTTTACCACAAAAATTATTATATGGGGATTTCTGTTAGATAAATTGTCTTAAAGTAAATAATAAAGTAACATTCACACACCAAAGACTTTGTTATAATGACGCATTCCTAAAATTATGCAAAAATCCAGGGCTGGAAAGATGGCTCTGCAGTTAAGAGCACTGCCTGATCTTGCAGAAGAGCTGGATTGGACTTCCAGCACCCACATGGCAGTTAGCAACCATCCATAATTCCAGTTCCAGAGAAGCCATTACCCTCTCCTGACTTCCTCAGGCACTGTACAACACCTGTGTTCTTACATACATGCAAGCATAACATTCATACACATAAAATAAAAATAAATAAAATTCATTAAAAAAGAAATGTGTGATTCGATACAGACAGCTGCTAGTTAATCATACAGCTCTTGAGTAACTGTGGGATAATTACCTGCAGATAAGTTTTGCTTTCATCTAACTATGAAGATTTTGAGCAGAGATAATATTGCTGGTTTCTTATCCATTTCCGCCTTTATTTTTTATACAATGCCCTATGCATTTGATTTGACTTTTTGGGTCCCATGTTATCTTAATTATTTGTATAGTTTGGATATGCCATCATGGCAGGTGAGCTTTCAGAAGACAAATCAGATTTTATCAGTGCTGGAGCAATGCCTCAGCACTTAATTGTTCTTCGTGCTCTTGCACAGAGACCTGGATTCAGTTCCCAGAGCCAACCTCAGGAGGCTGGCAATGTTCAGTCAACTCCAGCCCATGAGTTTTTAATGCCCTCTTCAGGCCTCTGAAGAAACTCATATACATGTGCACATACACACAAATACACATAATGTGAATAAAAATAAATCTCAGCTGGGCATGGTGGCACACGCCTTTAATCCTAGCACTTGGGAGGCAGAGCCAGGAGGATCATTGTGAGTTCAAGGCCAGCCTGGTCTACAGAGCTTATTCCAGGACAGCTGGGGCCATAGGGAGACCCTGTCTTGAAAAGACCAAAAAAAATTATAATAATAAAATAAATCTCAACAAAAATTTTATAACATGCATTTATGTATTACTTATACATGCAAATACAAAAAGTAAAATGTAAATATTGCTTGTTGTTTAAGTAAGTACCAATTTTCTCTTTATACCATGCAGAAACTTACTTGTGTAGACTTGAAGAAAGTCTCAGTAGAATAGATTCATTTGCACTCTTTCTAGACAGTGTAATTAATGGAGGAAAGTCCCATTATTAGGGACCTATGTTAGACTCTCAAAACACAGTTTGCATTGACGGTGGCTGACCTGAGTCTTTGAATGTCACATGCAAAGTAATCAATTAATTTTGCTTGAGTGACAGCTGACCTCATCAGACACTTGAGAATGGGTTATGAAGCTGACGTGACTTTACGGGTTGTCCTTTATTTAGGAATTGGGTTTGAATCTTTCATCCTAACCAAATACCTCTGGGTATTTCCCCAGCTGGAGAGATGTGAAGAAATTCAAGTGGACATTCCTTTGGGGATTGTTGAAGTGTTATGTAGGTTTTTCCTTGGAGTCAGATAAATGGAATCTCTGGTAAAGGGAAGTTACTCTTTTACAGATGAGGAGTTCAGGTGCATATGTAGCTGATGGTGATCCTGGAGCCACTTAATATGCGATGGGCGATACAGTGATGTTTGTGTCACTGTCTCCTACAGTGTATCCCATATGAATGAATCATTTAAAAATCTTTTGAGTGCCAATTATTGTGGCACATGATTCTAATCTACACTCAGATGGCTGAAGCAAGATGATTGGGATGAATAAATATGTAAAGGGTCATGGAATGAAAGACTAAGAAAAGGATAATGTGATGTTTTGTTTTAATTACTAATCTGACACAGCCTAAACCACCTTTGAAGAGAGTCTCAATGAGAAATTATGTAGATCAGGTTGACCTGTGGGTTTATCTGTGGATAATTGTCTAAATTAAGTTAATTGATGTGGAAGGACTCAGTCCACTGTAGGAAGCACCATTTCCAAGGCAGTGGGTCCTTAACTGTATGATAGTGGAAAAATCAAGGGCTGGAGAAAAGGCTCAGGACTTAAGAGCCATGTCTGGCTACTCATCCTGAGGACCCAGGTTCAGTTCCCTGCACCAACATAGTGGCTAAAAGTACATCAACAGAACATTTTACATCTATGCATAGTCTATTCTAGCAACTCTACTCTACCTTCTATGTATGTATATCTATCTATCTATCTATCTATCTATCTATCTATCTATCTATCTATCTAATCTACCTACCTCTATCAACCTGGTCATCCAACATCATAATCTGATGTGTATATATCATAGATCTAATATGTATCTCTCCTTTGTCTCTCAATATATCAACCTAATTTAACTATCAGCTATCGCCTTCCTCATATATAGCCCATCACGTTGCCATCCAATGACATTTCTTCTTTGACTCATATGTACCATATTGATAGATGTCCAACTGTTTAATGAATGAAGTCAGTTCTTTGCCACGAAATCCTCTGTGTGTGCAGGAGAATCATGTCTTCCCTTTGTAGAATAGTTCTGCTTTAGTATTAGGTTGGGAGTTACCTTTCATGCCCTTACATCTGACCACAGCCCTGTTACTGATGTCCCACTATTTGGAGAGGATTCTGTGTTCAGACCCATTCTTTTCCCTCTAACGTGCTTTTTGTTTCCCCTTATGTTTTGAGTTAATGTGTCAAAAGCCTCAGTCTCCGTGACTTGGTCTACTGCTTTGATCTTAGTGGGAGTTCAGTACTTATAAAGGCTACAGTTCCAACTTCTTCATCATCTCCAGGTTTATTCAGAGCCATGTTTTAAGGTGAGGAAAATTGGTTTGGCTTGTATGAACATCTGGATGGGTTCCCTTGACATCTGTGAAATTTACTGGCTGAGGCTCAAACTCTGGAACACATTGAATGTGACTATTGCAAGGTTTGTGTTGTACTGATTGTATTCTGTGAGTTATTTAGTAAAGGCTGTAATTTCTTAAAGACCAAGGAAAATCACAAAACATGAGTATAATAGAAACTCAGTCTCTGGCCAGATCCCCAAGATACAAAGTTGAATGTGTATTATCTGTTTCCCAACTATTTCAGGGCTGGGGAAATGGCTGAGTTGGTAAACAAGTACATGAATTGGAAACCCCAGAACTCATAAGAAGCAGGCTGTGGTAATATGTTTCTGTAATCTCTATGCTTCTACAATGGTGGGAGTGCAGACAGAAGAAATCCTGGAGCTCATTGGACAGCAGCCTGGCATACATGATGGGGAATGCCAAGAGACCCCTTATTAAACAATATAAAAGTCCAATGGCCAATACATGAGGTGGTTGTCAGACCTCTATACGTGCTTCTTGGAATATGCATACTACTCTTTCACGTGAGCATGTGTGCACACACACACAAAGTTAAAAACAAAAACCATATTTGACAATAGGCATCAAAAAGGTAGATCTGTGCCTTTCAAAGGTGTCCTTTTCTTATCACTTTAATTTAATGTGTATGAGTGTATTGCCTGCATGTATATGTGTACCCATGTCCTGCAATGCCTGTAGAGATCAGAAGAGGGCATCAAATCCCCTGGAACTGGAGTTATGGATGGTTGTTTAGTTGCCATGTGGGTGCTGGGCATCAAACTCTGGTCCTCTGCAAGAGCAGCCAGTGCTCATAATCGCTGAGCCAACTTTGCAGCTAACTCCAAAAGACGTCTTCTTTTGGAGACTTCTCAAGTGGAGCATCATGGATTCACCTTTTGTTGCATAGCAGTGTTATTCTCTCTGTAGGTATAGTGTTTCTATTTCATGGAGTAAAATAAATGTTTTGTCCTTACCTTAAAGAAAAAGAAAGAAATATTTTATTTTCTTAAACCAGTGGACTTAAAATTTTTATAGAAAATATGAAAAAAGTCTTATTTAAATATGTGGTATATTCATCCATAGTTCTTGAGAAAAAGCCAGCTCTTAATATAATATTATCTTAGCATGATCAGAAAAAAAAATGTTGACTACAAGTAAGCCTGGGAAGTTTACAAGATCCTGACATAGAACACGATGATTTTTTTTTTAATCAGTCCACTGCTTTTCAAGGAAGCCTTGGCTTTTCTAGCTAACCAAAAATGGAGTTTCTTATAAAGGGATTGATAGAGTTCAAAATGAACTGGGCGTGGTGGCACACACCTTTAATCCCAGCACTCTGGGAGGCAGAGGCAGGTGAGTTCAAGGTCAGCCTGGTCTACATAGCGAGCTCCAGGCCAGCTGGGACTAAAGAGAGACCCTGTCTCAAAAAGAACCAAAGGAAAGAAAAAAAAAAAAAGAAAAAGAAAAAAAGTGACCAAATAGGGCAGGACATAGAGCATCATTTACACATACTCATCTGCAGTCTCTGCACAGGGAGATTAGGATGCATATTATCTCCATTATGCATGCAGACATGCAAAGAAATATATATGTGAGAGAATTTCGAGATAAGGCCCCAAAATGAAGGTGTCATTTCAAATTACTCTCTCTTTCCCTCTGAATTGATTTCCATTTTATTAATTTCTTTCTAAGCATTTCACATTAGCATGGAATGCATTCTGATTATTCTTTCTTATCACCCTTATCAACTTCCCCTGCCCCTCTGTGCTTGTCCCTTTCCCAGATTAAAGATTTTGAATTTTGTTCTGTGACTCCCTTCGTTTAACCAGGACCATCTGACCTTAGAATGGATGTTATAAATGTCATATTTAAGGCTGAGTTCCCACCTGTCAGTTATTCAGGTCCCATGTGCAGCACTGAGTCTCTGTGTTCACTAGAAAGTGACACTCCAATGATGAAGGCTCAGAGTAGCAATATTGTATGGGTATAATAAACACAGCTATTTAGAAAGCAAGCTTACATTATGTTCACTTAGCTAACCCAGTAGTATTAACTTTTTCTTAAATCCTATGACCTCCCTTGGCATGGCTTTTTGACCAGGTTTACAGGACCACATAAGTAGTACTATACTGTATTGGTACATATGGGACCTTGCCTCTGGTATAATCAGAGTTACCACATTTCCTTTAAAAATATCATACTAGGGGCTGGAGAGATAGCTCAGTGGTTAAGAGCGCTTATTGCTCTTGCAGAGGACCTGGGTTCGATTTCCAGCACCCACATGGTGGCTAAGAACCGTCTTTAACTCCAGTTCCAGGGAAATCCGACGCCCTCTTCTGACCTCCGTGGCATTGCATGACACGGGTGCACCAACCTACATGCAGACAGTATATTCATACACATAAAAAAATAATGAATTTGGGATGGCGAGATGGCCTAGCGGTTAACAGTGCTGACGCTCTTGCAGAGGACCCAGGTTCGATCCCCAGCACCCACATGGTGGCTGAGAACCGTCTGTAACTCCAATTCCAGGAGAACTCCAGTTCCAGGGGAATCCGAGACCGTCTCCTGACTTCCAAGGCATTGCACGACACGGCTGCACAAACCTAAATGCAGACAGTACATTCATACACATAAAATAATTAATTAATTAATTAATTAAAATTTTAAAAAGATTTTTAAAAAATCGTACTTATTTGTATTTTGTGCAATGTATTTTGACTAATTTATCCCCATCTCCTCCGACATCCACCCAGCACTTGTACAACTCCTATTTCCTGTCCTCTATTATTTTATTTTGGTATTATTGAGACAAGGTCTCCCTGTAACTCCATCTGGCCTGGAACTCATTATGTAGACCAAGCAGGACTGGAACTCACAAAGATCTACCTGCTTCTGCCTCCTGCTTGTTGAGGTTAAAGGTGTACACCACCGAGCTGAGCTTTGTCCTCTTTTTTTTTGGTCTTTTCCAGGAAAGATCTCCCTTTGATCCCAGCTGGTCTGGAGCTCACTGTGTAGACCAGGCTGGCCTTGAACTCAAAAGATCCACTTGCCTCTGCCTCCTGAGTGCTGGGATTAAAGTCATGAGCAACCATGCCGGCTGTCCTCTTATTTTTAAAATAACCTGGGCCTAGTTTTTGCTGTTTATATACTCAAAGGTATAAGACTTCCCATGGAGTCTTGGTCACCCTACAAGGAGACACACCCTTAGGGAAAACTGGCTCTCTGTTAACCATTTCTAATATCTTTTTAAAAAGATTTTATTTATTTTGTCTTTATGTATATGAATGTTTTCCCTGCATGTATATAAGTTGTATAAAAATGCAGCACCATCTGTAATTCCATTTCTCAAGTATAGCTCACCCATTTGTTAAAGGATAAAGAACCTGTCCTGAGGGTTTGGAGGAATGCTGAAGGGCTTCAGGAATGGCCCTGTCTATTGTTAAATTCAGTGGGTGGAGAAACCAATGACTTCAGCAGACGGGTATTGGCTGCCCATCCCCCCCTCAACCCTGCCCTCCATCAGTTCTAATTGGAGCCTCAGGCAGTGGAGGCATCCTGGAGTGCAGTGTGCTTTCTACCTCCCAATGATCCTGCTCCCCCCCTCAAGATTGTCATTCTTATGGTGTTTTCTGTCCACATGCTGAGAACTTTTATCGGACATATTAGCCTGCATGTGGGTGATCCTTTTGCAGCAGCAACTGGAACATTCCAGATACATTTCTCCTGGAAACCAGTTTTGCCCGATAAAAGAGCATGCAAAGTTCCCTACTATGCAGGTAGTAGGAGCAATGGGTAAGGCGAAGAATGGGTTATTTAGATTTAAATCCTACATGTGACAAGTTAATAGCTCAATGTGTTTCTGATTTTCCGTGTCAATTTCACGGATATGAAAGCGTTTTCCACCTGCTAGAAACTTCCAAGGGAATACATGCCTACAATACAACTCCATCCTCATTCTTCCTTAATCCTCAAATTATTCATTTCTCTTTCCATCTGATGAAGGGAAAAGCCAAGGAAATCTCTCTTTTGGTTCACAATTGAAGGGGTTCCTTTGAGCTGACTGTAGAAAAGGGAATCTGCTTGGAGCATATGAAAGCCATCTGAAACAAGCTACATTACATGGTGATTACATTCTGACACATGTTTTGAAGTTGTAATCTGTCCATCTAAAGGCACAGAGAGCCTGGGTAAGCACTCAAGTGTTTGAAGATGCAGGGTTCTGATGTGGTCAGTATTAGAAAGCACACCAGCAGTGTTAGGGATACAGCCTTGTTGGTAGAGCACAAAGCCCTTGATTCCGTTTTCAGCACTGCAGGGAAACAAGCTTGTTGGTGGACACTGGTATTCTCAGCTCTTGGGAGGGTACAGACGGGGAGCTTAGTAGTTTAAGGACCTTCTTGGCTATGTAGTGTGTTCAAAGACACCCTGTCTCAGTAACAATCACACAAAAAGCCAAAAAAAAAAAAAAACCCACCACAAAAGAGAACCCATCTAACTAGGGACTGTAATGTTTGGGGAGGGGCTGGGACTGTTCAGGATTTATGGGCACTGGACAGGAGATTCTTGAGTGTTATTCTGTCTTCATCTCGAACTGTCAACAGTATTCTCTACTGTGCTAAAAATTGTCTTTGAGTTTAGAGGGTCAACATTTGCTTCCTGTGTGTATAATTTGAACTCCACATGGCCACTTGAACTTGGAGTCAAGTTCAAGTCTATAGGTGCCACCTGAACTCTTTTACCCATCCACTCCGTGTCTTTTTGCATTGAACTTTTCACATTGCTGGCAACTGAACACAGGGCCTTGTTGTAGACAAGTGCTTTTTCATTGATCTATAGAAATAAAAGAATAAACTGAGCTTGGTGGAGCACACCTTTGAACTTAACAACAGAAGGCTGAGGTAGGATGATTATTATGAATTTGTGGCCAGCCTGGGCTACATACCATGAACTAATGTGACTGACCCTAAGATAATGAAGTTTTAATCTCAATTTTGTTCATATAGTTGTACCTTGGGCTGGCCTTCAATCAGCCTAGAATACTATGAAATATTGATCCTCCTCCATTCTGAGTCCTGGGATTACAGGTGTGCAGCACCATGCTGAGTTTCAGACCCAGGACTTTGTATATCCTAGGCACTCTACCAACTGAACTACATCTCCAGTCTTTGATGTTGTTTTTATTTGCTGACTGAAATCTTGCCTTTCTAAAATTTGAAGGAAGGATCATAGACTAATGATTACAAAGTGGAAAAATCTGCCTTTTTCAGGAGTTCCTATCTTTTACATTATGAATGGGGAATAAATCTAGATAATAAAGAAGATTCAATGACTTTGTTGTATTTATTTTGTAAGTATTTTATGAAAGAGAACAAGCTTGTGAGATTCATTCTCTAAGCATGCTGTCCTTTGGGTAATTTGAGGGGTTTGTGTGTTTTGGGTTGTAACATGAACACTTGCAATCTTTGTATAGTCTAAATATTTTATGTTTATACTACCTGTGACACATCATTGAGACTGAGTATTTATTTTCTGGGTTAGAAAAGAAAAATTCTGGGGATGGGGAGATAGCTCAGTGGATAAAATGTTCACTGCACAGCCTTGTGAACCTGAGTGTGAAGCCTAAGTTCCTTTGTAAAAGCCAGGTGGGCATGATGGCTCCCTGGAATCCCAGTGCACAAGAGTCAGAGATGAAGATCCACAGAACAGATTGGCTAGCTGTACTAAGTGTAATTGGTGAGTTTAGCGTTCAGGGTTTCAACAAATAAAGTGGAGATTGGAAAACTTTGTCAATTGTGTGCCACCTCATGTAAGCACACCTATGTGTATGCACACCCACATGTGGACCGACATACACATGTATCACATTTTTTTTAAGTTTTTAATCATCTTTTTCCTTTTCACATATGCTCTTTTAAAAATACTTTTTTCATTTTATTTTAATTATATGTGTATGTGTGTCTGGGTAAGATGTAAGGGTGTGTGCATAGAAGTACAGACAGCTGCTGCCACAGGGGCCAGAGCTGCCAAATCCTTCTGGAGCTGTTGTTTCAAGCAGTTTGTAAGCCCCTCAAAGTGGGTACTGGGAAAGGAACTCAGGTCCTCTGAAAGAGTGGTGTGCAGTGTGAACAAACCACTGCTCTCCAGGCCATTTTCTCTATTATCAATTTAAGTACAGAGTCTTGCTATGTTGTCCAGAGTGGCCTGGAACTCAGTATCTTTCTGTCTCATTTCCTAGAATGGTGGACTCCAGCTGTGTTCACCAGGCCTGGCTCTCATTTTACTGTCTTTGAAGCACATCTACACCAAAGTGGGTTTGCCTTTATATGCAGACAAATGTCCTTTGAGGATCTTTAACTCACTAGTGAATGTCAGAAGGAAGGCAATTTGCTAGGTGTGAAATGACAGCAAGGTTTCAAAAGCTCTCTCCAAACATTTGACTTACAACCCAGGACAATGTCAGACTCCTTGAGTCTTTGTTATCCACAAGGCCTCTGGAGGGAAACAGTAGTTAGGTCTGCCTAATGCATAAATCTCTTCTAGGCGGCTATAATCTGATTTGTGATTATAAGATTTCAAGATGATAAACTCTTGCTCTTTTAAGATCATTATTTAATGAATGGCTGCTGCCATTGAATGCTGCATTACCAGAAATCCTGTCACAAACATAGTATTTGAGGTCCAGATGGGAAGGCAGTAAAAGAAAGAACAGAGACTGATGGTCACCAAGTGAAAAACCCTTTTCTGGGTTGCCTAAAATTTATTTTATGAATGGGAAAAATCAAGCTTCATCTTTTCATAGCACACCTTGTTTTTCCCTTGAAACTTGCTGTTTTTAAAGTACAAGATAAGTGAAGCGTAGGAGCTTCAACAGGTTGTCCAAAGGTGGGCATACATATTTGGGAAAATTGGCTTTATCCCTGAAAATCTTTATTCACTGATTTGATTAACTTTTTCTTCCTTATATTTCCTCTGACCTTCCTCCCCCTTTCCTTGCCTTCCTTTCCCTCTCCTTTTTCATTTCCCTTTCTGTTCTCTCTACTTCTTTCTCCCAGCTTTCATTTTCCCTTTATCTTATTTTTTTCACTCACTGAATATTATTTTTTACTTCAGTGCATGATGCCTTATAGATAGGCTATGTAAGATATGTACATAAACACATTTGGTTACTTAATAACTGCAGTCGTGCTGTGCTACAAGTTAAAACAATCCTGATGGTTCATTTAATTTCTTGGACGATTTTAGACAGAACTTTCTGGTTACAAGATGAAATGAGAACAGCATTTGTATATGTATACCAATGATCCTTCTCTGATCTGGGAATAAGGACTGTGGGTCATACCATGGCTGCTAGAGCAAAGGGGGACTCTTACATAAATTGGGTAATGGTGGTGACTGGGCAAGAAAAGGGGGAGCCACTTAAATCATGAAAACAAGGAGCCTGGGACAAATGGATTCTGATGGGAAATGAGGTAAGTGGAACAAAGGTGAAGGCCTTTTGTTTGTTTGGCCCATTGGAGCCAAAGGGGTTTGGCCTTGTCTTCACACAGCCCAAGTCATAAATAGCAGAGGTCAAAGAATAGTCTTTAAAAGTACACAATGAAGAAAGGCCTTCTCTCAACTGGATCTTTTCAGAGTGTGGCCACCAATGTGAGCGAGTTCATTTTCCATTTGTGTGTGGAGAAGAATGACTTAAGTGTGTAGTTTGTAAAGATTTCTTTTCCTTTCTTTCTCTCTTTCTGTCTCTCTCTCCTTCCCTCTCTCTTTTTCTATTATCATGAGCGGTAAATGTTTGCGTTTCTATGAAGGACTTTCTCCAAGCCTGTCTGGGTTGACAAAGATCCAAGTTTTGAAGCATAGAGAGATAAATATTGATGAACTGGATTTTGGCTTCTTTAGCCACAATGGAAGTGCCATTCAGAGATAGAGCTGGGATAGTGTTGCTGTTTTCATTACCCCAACAGCATAGTTCATGCCACTTGGCACATTCATGTGTAAAAACCTGTTGGAAGAGAAAAATCAAAACTTTGTTTTCTGGTCTAGTAAAAAGTGCTCTCTAAATTGTCTTGAGTTATTTTTAAAGAGATGGATGCCAAGGATATAAACAGAAACTGTAGAGTTCTCTGATAACTAAAAAGAAGACATTTGCTGATGGTTAGAAAAGGCAAATCCTATGATTTTTAAATAAAAATCCTATGCTTATTAAATAATTTGTGTTTAAGCCCATTTCTAATAAATGATTTGACAATGACTTCTGCATAAGGTATAGTATTTGTAAGAGCAGTTGAGCATGCAGTGGCTGAAGCAAAGATCTTTGGAGGGGTGTGGCAGAGCCAGATGTGCCTTCATTCTACCTTTTGAAGACTATCTCACTGGCTTGGACGACAGCATCCTGGGGACTAAGTGGATCAGCATCTGCTTTTCAATACATCTTGCCTTGATTCTGCTTTCTGATGAAGGTAGAGTTTTGGTAGCTGAGTCCTCACAGTCCAATGGTTGCACTTGCTCACTTCTAAATGATCAAGCAAAGTTTTACAATGGCTGTGAAGATTCATTCCTTTGCATTTGGGAGTGTGTGTTCAGCAAGTTTTCTTTGGGGACTCTGTGTGTGTGTGTGTGTGTGTGTGTGTGTGTGTGTGTGTGTGTGTGTGTTTGTGTGTGTAGGGGGGTGCCAGTTTTGGCTTTTTAAATCAAACTGTATGCACATTTTCCCTTTTTGTATCAGGACATAATACGTGCACTATGGCTAACCCTCCCCTCCTCCTAAATCCTTCCACAAAAAGATACTTATTAAGGCTGGCATTCTGTAGCCCTAAATGCTTCTTTAACTTTGCTTCATCTGCTTCACTGAGCACAGTGTACGGAGCCCGGGGAATTCACATTTCAGGCCCACAAGAGCTGCTTTTCCCTATTCTCTGGGGCTCCTCGTGCACAGAAATAATCCCTTCACAGCAGCTTTTGAGAAAGCCACTGAGCTTTGCAGCCTAATCAACTGTAAATCTTGCCATCCTGAAAGTCTTGCATGGGGCAACAAGGAAAACTGCTCCCATCACCAGGAAACCTTGTTGCTTAGACCCTTTAAAGACCCAGCCACAGTTCTAAGACCTGGACTAAATCATCCCTACTACATTTCCTTGTTGTATTTTAGTGTTTGTCCACCTTTCTGTGTCTGTCCCATTTCCTTTCTCCATCCTGTGTGTCTGAAAGATGTTCCTCAGAAAGTTTTCTCATTGATGGCACAGAGGCTTCTATGCAGGACTGAATGCTGATGCCTCATGGCATCCATATTCCTTTGAAATAATTTTCTCATCCATCCTAAACAGGGCATTTGGTAAAGAAAAGTAATGAGCCTAGGGAGAGTGATATGTTCAGGTGTCTGTGTGGTTCTGTGTCACCATCCCCAAGATTGCAACATTAGCTCAGATTTCCTTGGACTGTCCTGGTTTCATGCTCACAAAGCTCTGCCACTTTGCCTGTGTCCGTTCAGATTTGCCTGATAATGTCAGTCATGCATTTGTGCAGCGTAAACCAAGTTTTCCAGGGATTGTGTGGTGGAGAAAAGAGCAGAGCTGGCAACATCACGGTAACCATGGATGAAAAAGAAATGGGGGCAGAAATCGGGGTCCTTTGCCCATTGTGTTGGACATTTTAGACGGTAACAGATACCTCAAAGGGACAAGTGAGGGGGAGGTGAATTTCATTTGTTCTCACACCATCACAGGCAATGGGTACATCTTGAAGTAGAGTAGCTCACCTCACTACCTGTAAGAAACAGATGAAATGCCTGTCCTAGGGAGCTTCCTCCTTCTCCCCTCCTAATTCTATGGAGGCCCCAAGCCCATGGGAGGCTGCCACCCCCACTCAAGTTGAGACTTCCAGTATTATAATCAATTCTCCCTGGAAATGTCCATCCACACAAGCTCTAAGTTCTGATTTACTCACCTCGTATGTGCTTCTCCATCGATTCCAGTTGATTATCAAGGTTACCCATCACATCTCCCGATGGCCACCCCTCCTCCCATGAGGCTCAACGTCTGAAAGTTTCCAACATTTTTAACAGTGTCCGTATACGTTTTTAACCCATGAGCCTCTCCAAGGAGTGTTCCAGATCCCAAGCACAGTTAATTTCGTATGTTCTATTTCCGGTCTTGTCCTGTGCTATTTGATTGAGAGGTCATAAGCAACTGGCTAGAAAGGATTTGGACTGCACGGCAGCTCTGTTTGATTTGTTCCTCTTACCTGATCCAAGACACTACTCCTAGCCACCCTTCTTAACTCTATAGTCCTGTGGATTCTCAACATTAATGAAGAACAAGAAAACTCACAACAAAGCTAAAACCTTCATAATCATAATTAGTATTTTTCTTTCCTGTATGCTTTTTGTAAAGCCATCTGCGTGAGCCACCACGCCCGGCTAGTCACATAAACTCTTAAACGGTTGCCTTGTCCTGTCTGATGGCAGTCAGGTATTCACTGTACTTGAAGTCTTCTGTTGGGTCAGACTTTTAGCTCTTCGTTAATGTTTTCTAAATGTATGCATACTTGAATATCTACACGTATGCTTGCACAGATGTAGATTTCCGGACTCTTCCTCTGTCCAGGGATTCTGGTACAATTACATGACAGGTCTGGAGACCAAGAGTCTCCAATAGTTCTGAACATCTCCCCAGACACTGGTCCTGTTTTTTTCCAGGGTTTCCCTGGTTGAAAGAGATCATCTCCTGGGTACCCTTTCCACGTGAGTCTCTACAGACCTTTCTAGGCAAGGCCGACTTTGTTTTGTGTGTACACCTTATTGCAAATTTGACGTTTTCTTTCTAACGTCTTAGTGTATTATTGATCCCATCTTTCCTTTGTTGTTTTTTCTCATGCCATTTTTTGAGATTATGGGGTTGTGGAGTTCTGCCCAGTGAAGAAGGCTGTTTAGTAAACACAGACATTCCTCGACTGATATTTGGGTTATGTTCTGACAAACATATCCTGTTGGAAAATCAGAAAATTGAAAAATCCTCCAATATACCCTGGCCTATTAAGGATTTTAATCTGCCTTCTGTTGGCCTAGTGTTGAATATATGCTACGGGAATTGAAAATCATATTATAGTGGTCTCACAGGCTATTTTGTAGTTCCTAAAAAAAACCATTTAACCCACTCAACTAAAGGGAGGTTTGATCTTTAGCAAGGGACTTTGCTTTCTTTATTTTAAATTGTGTATCTGGGGGCTGGAGAGATGGCCTAGCTGTTAAGAGCGCCGACCGCTCTTACAGAGGACCCGGGTTCGATCCCCAGCACCCACATGGCAGCCGAAAACCGTCTGAAACTCCAATTCCAGGAGAAGGAGAACTCCAGTTCCAGGGGAATCCGAGACCCTCTTCTGACCTCCGCAGCATTGCACGACATGGGTGCACAAACCTGCATGCAGACAGCACATTCATACACATACAGAAATAAATAAAATTAAATTAAAAAATTTAAAAGAATAAATTGTGTATCTGTTGCAGCTTGAGAGAAGGCTCAGTGTTTAAGATTACTGGCTGCTCTTTCAGAGAACCTGGGTTAGGTTCCTAGCACTCACATAGCAGCTAATGACCATCATTAACTCCAGTTCCAGGAGATCTGACACCCTATCCTGACCTCCTTGGGCATTATATAACACAGGTGCACTTGCATATATAAACACCATTCACTCATACATGTAAAAGAGAAATAATAATAAATTTAAAAGTCAATTAAAATAGTGTGTATATGTATGTATAGTCACATATATGCATATCAGCATATAGGAGGGTGTTCCCATGAACATTCATTCAGAAGCCAGAGAAGAATGCCAGGAGTTTTGCTCTAATCACTTCCGTCTTATTCCATTGAGACAAAATGTCTTACTGAACCTGAAGCTATTACTTTGACTCAGCTGACTGGTCGGCAAGCTCTTGAGATTTCCCTGTCTCTCTAATAGATGAATCACCTATCCAATTCATGTATTCAATGCTGTGGTTTTAAGATGATGTTAGCCTATGCCTGTTTTTTTCATGGGTCCTCTTGCTTGTGTAGGGTCAGGATACAGAGTGACTGTCTACACCCTTTCTGTCGTGCTTTTTCAACTATGATCTATAATAAACTCTTTCAGGATGAAAGATGGCTCAGCTGGAAAAGTGTCTGAGGACATGAACTGGACTCAGTAATTGCATGTAAAATCTCTGGGCTCAGTGGCACTTGCTTGTAATCCCAGTGCTGGGGAGATGGAGGTATGTAGATACTTCTGGCTCCTCAGCCAGCTAGCCTAACATAATCAGTGAGCCTCAGGCCAATGACATGAGTGTGTCCACAAAAGCAGGGTGGACAGCATCTGAGGAATGACACTGTAGTTGTGATCTGACCTCTACATGCATACAGAGAAGCACACACACAGATAATGACACATACATACATAAGCAGTTTCCTTAAGTTGCTTCTTGACTCTTGGTGATATCAATGAGAAAAGTAATTAACAGTGGCTTACTGCATCTCACGGGACTACAGTAGAATCTAATAGTATCTAATAGAAATGTCAATCATCTGTTGTTTTGGCATTCCATTCACATACTTGCGCACACATACATGCATTTCTCTCCCCTTAGAATATTTCCCAAAGGCCTAATCTATTTGTGTTTATTTTGTGCATCTTTCTCTAACCCTTATGTTGTGTTGGACCCAGAACCAGTTACTAAGTCCTTCCTTTATGCACACAAGCTGTCATGGATATTGTCACATTCATCTATCTCTTCATTATTTTTGTTAAAATATTTTTTGCATGTATGCATATGTGTGTGTTGTGTGCAGATATATTTGCCCTTTTATGTGTAGAGATCAGAGGAAAATGTTAGGTGTCCAGCTTTGTACTCTCTGCCTTATTCCTTGAGGTGAGGTCTCTCTCTGAACCTGGAGGATACAATTTTGGGGCTAGTGTGACTAGTCAGCCATCCCAAGTCATCCTCCTGTCTCCACTCTCCTTGCCCACACATCCTTTCCCTTCCAGCACCCCAGTGCTGGAGTTAGAAATGTTCAGCCATGCCTGATTTTTCACATGCATGATGCAGATTCTGCCTCTGAGCAGGAAGCACACTTATTCAGTGATCATCGTCCCCCAGGTCATGTTAAATTGTTCACATAGGTGGTCCCTGAAATGAATTGAAGCATGAAACTTAACTGTCTGCAATCTTTCTCCTTAGCTCATAGCTCATTGTCCCTGTGTTAGGCTTTAATTATAGGTTGTCTATGTGCCTGACCCATTTGCTTATGGAAGGTTCATTTAAGAGGTCATTGAGAGGGACGGACTGGGTTGGCTATAATTTTAATCATCTAAATTCTTCAGAATTCATCAGAATTCTGGTGAATTCTTAAGATCTGAACTCTCAGAAGTATTTTCCAATTAGCATAATTCTTTCATTTTCATAACATATCTATCAATAGTAATTTCATGATTTTTTTACTTTTAGAATCTTCCCCAAATATATGATTTTTTTTTGTCTTTAGTTATTACTATCCTACATTTGGATAAGATTTACAGTTTGCAGAAAGTTTTCTCCTAACTTAATACCGTTGCTTTCCAATCTTCTCTTTGATAGAAAAAGGGATTATACTAATTTTTGTTGTCTTTCTATCTACAAGAGTTGGTATAGGGTTGTCCTCAAGTGTCCTATCTAATAACATGTAGGAATATTGAAATAGACCTTTGATTCATTGGTTCCTTTAAAAGAAGGATTCTAGGAAGTCCCAGAATTCTTGCATTTTCATTGAGGGAGATATGGAGCAACGAGGAACTTGATTAGGCATATGGTAAGGATTCTCTTTCCTTCACCCTCCCCCTTTTTTAGCATTGTGGACATGAATAAAAGAAGATGAGGACAGAACTGAGACTTTGAAATGGTGGACAGTCTCCCAAACAATAATGTGGATTCTCTAGAATGAGTACAAATAGCCATGTGCATATTTTACTGTTTTTTATTGATTCTGATTTCCTTGGCCCCATGCATAATTTCAAAGGGATTACATGAGTATAGGGCAAGACAAATGTTTCCTCTATCATCTAAGAGTTCATTATTAAGAACTTTGAATTCATATATTTGAATAACAGAAAGTAGAGAATTTGACATTGATGGTTGTTATTCTAAGTTGGGGATTTAAGCTTTTGAAGTACAAAAATGTATCTTAAAGTGAAAGTAACATTTGTTTAGCTAGTGAATGTGACAATATTTTTATGTATATAAGAGGTCTGATGTCATTTTAATCAAGTTGATAATGCTGTTATTGTTGAAGCAAATGCTTTACATTGAAGTCAAACACTACACTGAAACTCCAACTCCAACAGAATAACAGGGCTCATGTAGAAGCTGAGAAACAAATGTATGTAAAAATGTAGCTAAGAATATCAATTCTTGTTTTTAAAAGTATGACTCTGTATTTGAAATAAACAAAGCTGTACAATTTAGTTTATGATGGCAGCACCTTGACTTCTCCAAAAATATATATCAACAGTGGTAAATACTGTAGATTTATGTATATATGTGTTATATGTGTTGTATATACATACATTATTTTCATATGTTATATATACATACACTATTTTCTTATGTCATCTATAACATTCATATCTATATACTTTTTGATGGATTGTTTTTAACGTGCTAAAACTAATAATCCTATTTTGATCTGTGTAAAAAAAACTTTGAATTCAACTGGTAAATTGAATAAGGAAAAAAGTGCCTAGAATTTTTTTGTGGTGTCAGTATTTTTTTTTTTTTTTTGGTCTTTTTGAGACAGAGTCTCCCTGTAGCCCCAGCTGTCCTGGAACTCAATCTGTAGAGCAGGCTGGCCTTGAACTTGCAAAGATCCGCCTGCCTCTCCCTTCCAAGTGCTAGGATTAAAGGTGTGCGCCACCACGCTGGGCGGTGTCAGTATTTTTACCTGCATAGGTAGACAAGCCACAAAATCTAGAAAGACTTGGAAATTGATATATCATTTTTACAAAGGCCAATGAATAACTAGACAAAAGTAAAGAATCTTTAGTCTTCTGGGGGTGGTAGCTTTTTAGAAGGTGACTAGTAAAGCCATGGTGGATAAAGCTTTTCTTTAGTATGATTTCATAAACCAAGAAGTGGAATTCTTTTCTACCTGTTACGAGGGAAGGCAACACTTTCACAAATGGAAATTTGCATTGCTTGTACTAAAGGGAAATTTAGTCCTTGCTTTTATGCAGAATAGAGAGGGCAGAAAGTTTTTTTCCATGTTTTCTGCTTCTTACTTAATTTCATCTTTTGCAAAAGTGGCTTATTTGGTGGTGGAATAATTTGGTAATTTATATTTAGAAATATCGACCATATGCTACACAGTTTTGCAAGTGCTGGCTATGGCCTGTATCTAGATCATCATTCCCAAAGCACAAGGTTTAGAGGCTTGGTCCCCATTGTAAACTGACTAACGTGGTGGAGACTTTAAGAATTAGGGGCCAGGCATGGCAGAGCATGCGCTTGACAATCCTCCATCATAGACATCCTGCTGTGGCTCCCTACCCAGCCAACAAAACTTCAGATTCTTTTACAGCCAGGCCATGGCTGGGCCTGAGGATGCTTTTTAGACATTTCATGAGACACTTCGTGGAGCCTGCAGGACAGCTGTCTACCACCCATAAAACTTCAGCACTTGGAGACCCAGGCCATAGGTGGTAGATTATCCCAGAACCACAGGATAAGGTGCCATGCCACAGCCAAGCTGGCACAGGACACTGACCACTCTTCCCAGGGCCCTGTTGAAACTGTTTTCTACTTAACCGCATCTGAACTACCATTAAAGAATACCTGGCATATCTGGCCTGCCACCCTTCCATGCTGCTGCCTAAACAGGCCCAAGGCTGCCCTGGGACCTATATGAGCATCTCAGAACTCTAAGGCTAGAGGCTACCTAGGGGGAGAAAAAGGTGGATGGCTCTCAGAGCTGCCTTCTGAGCTGAAAACACACCTGACCGCATCTGATCCACACTTCCTAAAACTTTTCTTTGACAAAGAAAATATCCTGATTCAAAAGTATCTTCATTCAAATCTTTTATTAGTATTCATCTGGAAACATAAACGTATGTAATCTACAATTGCCAACTTTTTAAAATTTATTTTATTTTTTATTATGTGTATGAATGAACTGTCTACATGCAGGTCTGTGCACCCGTGTCGTGCAATGCTGCACAGGTCAGAAGAGGGCATTGGATTCCCCCAGAGCTGGAGTTAAAGATGGCTCTCAGCCGCCATGTGGGTGCTGGGGATCGAACCCGGGTCCTCTGCAAGAGCAGTTGGTGCTCCCAACCGCTAGGCCATCTCTCCAGCCCCACAATTGCAGACTTTTAAAAATTTAGTGTTTCCTAACTAATATTTATTTCTAATAAATAGCTCTTTATCAAAAATATTTATTTAATGATCTGTGTTTGCCTGTGGAGTTTCTGTGCACTATGTGTATACAGAAGTCCACAGAGTCAAAAAGAAAGCTTTGGATCCCCTGCAACGAGAGTTACAGGTGGTTACGATTGCCATGTGGGTACTGGGAAGTAAACCTAGGTCTTCTGCAAGAGCAGAAAGCACTCTTCACTGCTATGGTTCTCCACCTTTTAATGGGAGAGTGACACATTAATTACTATTTTAGAACGTGGTTTAAAAACACATATAAGAGCCAGGTGTGATGGAATGCACCTTCAATCCCAGAACTTGGAGGCATTAAGAGACAGATGGGCTTTTGTGAGATTGAGGTCAGACTGGTCAACATAGTAAGTTCCTGGCCAGCTGGCGCTACAGGGAGACCATGTCTCAAAAACAAGCAAACAAAAATACATGTAACATAACCTGGCATCTAACTCAATTGAGGACCATTTGACTAGCATGTGTAAGGGCCTAGGAAGGTTCCATCTCTAGGACTGATTGCCAAGTGAAATAAGGCAGGCCTAGGGAAAACAAAACAAAACAAAACAAAAAAACAAAACAAAACAAAAAACCTCTGCAAGCAATTACACATAAGTGGAAAGTGAAAAGTTTGATCTCCTTTAAGTAGGGAGAGTAGACTAGAGGTTCCTAAAAGCAGAAGGGTGGCAGGAGAAGAAGGAAGGAACAAGGAAAGTACATATCAAATCATAATTAGAAAAGAAAGGTAAGGTTTATTGCCCAGCAGCAAACTCTGAATGTTCCAGAAACATTGCAGGGCTATGGAATGCAGGATACAGAGGAGAATGGAGTCTTCCAGGTAAGGTACTTCCCTGCCAGGGAATAATACTCACTTTTCTCTCTCTGATGGGTGTACGTAGATTGAGAGCTCAGCATGAATAAACTTGTCATCTTTATGGCTGTTAACATTCCTCTTTGGTTCTGGGCCTCCACTGATATTAATCTAACACATTATTCTCTCCATGAGTGGCAGATATGGATATAAAATTCTTGTGATCTGTCCCTTCCCCCTCTATATTTGGACTTCTGTACATTTTCTTTAACATATTGCTAGTATATGACACTCTGAAGTAAATATAACAAATACTTGTGTAGTGAAAACCTACATTGTTTAACCAATCCTGGTCTTTTTCAAAGAAAAATGTCCTGCATTTGTTAATGCCATTGTTAGTTGTCTTGCTTGGCTTTGTTTTGTTTTCAGACAGGGCCTCATATAGCCCAGGCTGACTGTAAAATCTCTGTGTAACCAAGGCTGGCTTTGAACTCCTGATCCTCTTTGTTCCTACTTCAAAGTGCTGAAATAACAGGTGGAAACCACCATGCTGGACTTTTGGACTGGCCTTTTAATAATAACTTCAGTAAGGTGCACTTCTTTCCAATCTGATAGCCACCAGCCACATTTTCTATTTAAACATAAGTTCATTTATATTGTCAATGATGCACTCTTTATGTATCCTCTTGCTAGTTAACCCAGTGGTTTTTGTTGAGAAGTGATTTCTTTTTTTGTTCACAAGGAGACAATTATGTGTGACAACATTGGGGGGTCATTTTTCACAACCAGGGGAAGTGGATGCTATAGGTATCACATGAATGGATTCTGGAGATGCTCCTAAAACACTGGCAATACAAAGGTGGTTCCATCAGAAGTGTTAAATGCCAGTAGTACTGATACTGTAAGTTTCATTGTCAACTTGACATGCTTGGGAAGAGAGAACTGCAATTTCATTGCCTCCAGAGACATATTTGTGGGACATTTACTTGATTTCTAGTTGATGTAGGATGGCCTAGCCCAATGTGGGCAGTATCATTTTTAGGCAGATAATGCTGGATTGTACGCTTTGGGCCATGGTATTTATCAGAACAACACCAACCCAACTAGAACCAGCACAGAAGGTCAGGTACTCTACAGCAGGTACAAGTGAAGTTAGTATCCTCAGCACCAACGAATATGTCCACATCCTACTGCTGAAGGATCAGCATTATCCATGGGATAGAAGAGCCAGGATTAAGGGTGATAGAAGATAGTACACATTAAGAAAATGATATTCTTATGGAGACGGTTGTCTTTGAACAAACACATACTGGTTCTGACTCTTTTCCTTACATAAACTGGAGCTCAAGCTTCAAATGTTAACCACACAGGGAAGCTGTGTGGTTAGTTATTATTACAAGCTTCCTGCTGGTTTAGTAATTTACTATGAATTGTCTAATTCTGTGCAAAATTCTTTCAAAGAGTAGCTCTGTATTTCACAGAATGTAAGAACAATGAGGAGTGGAGCTCAGAGCTACTGCTTCTGAGACAGCACTCTCTGTTAATATATATATATATATATATAATGTTATATATATAATGTTATATATATATATAATGTTTTAATTTTATATGTGTGAATGTATTGACTGCATGCATATAAGTGCTTCCATGTCCTGCAATGCCCACAGAGGTCAGAAGGGACAGTTGGATCCTCTGGAACCGGAGATACATATGGTGGAGATGATGTGATTTTTTTTTTAAGTATCTTTTATTTCTTTGTTTTTATGGAACTTTTGCAAATTTCATACAATATAATTTTTGCAACCATAATTTTTTATTTCTTCATTTTACAGGTAATTTGTTTACAAAAGAACTATAGAAAGCAATTCAGGCATTTATAATTATTTCACACAAAGATGATTATTGTTCATATTTTCATTTGTATTATCTCATAACACAAATGCTTTCTAGGTTTTATTAATTGAATTGAATTTTCGTGATTTTCATACAATATAATTTGATGTATTTAGATTCATAGTCTATCCAAACCTTCCCTTATTGACCCCAAACAACTTTAATGTACACTATTATGCATATTATATATAATAAGGCCTATACAGTCTAATTTTTGTCCCCAAATAGTAACCTATCAAGAGTCCCATCCTTGAAACTGATTGGTCTCTGCCCTTCTCAGCAGCCACTAGTTTTCCTAAAACAGGGAGTTGGGGGAATACTCTGAGAAGCTGCTTTTTCACAGAATTCTTGACAGTGTCTGATCTGTTTACAGAGGATCGCATGTTTAGACCTAAAAAGGATGCCTATGAAAATGTAAGCTCCATTACACTACAAAGTACCTGGGAGCTACTCTCTCACACACAAACTTTTAAAAGAAATCTGTGCTTCTGAGAGGCTGCCAAGTTCACAGCATTTGAATTTTGAATGGCTTGTTTCTGGGAGAGGATGGACAGCACTTCAGGCATGCTGGACCCAAATTCTGTGCTTCCGTTGGTGGCTCACAAAGGCATTGGAGAACATATTTCAGAAAAATGGTTCTTTGGCAGAAAGGAGGCAGCTCCACAGAGGAGTTGCTTCTATGGTAGATAGATCTTCATGGAGGGAGGACAGGATGGAAGGAAAAACAGATCCTGGCAGGGATGTGAAAAGATGTAAATGTGGGTAACCAAAATGGTTCAGCAGGTAAAGGTACATACCACACAAGCCTGCTAACCCTAGTTGGATCCTTGGCATCCATATGGTGGAAGGAGAAACCAGACTACATGCTCTCCCTTACCAGGACATATCACACACTCACAATAATGTTAAATAAAATAAATCATGTAAATGCACTTTAACAAGGAAATGCAGTTGGAGTTTCTTTGCAATTCTTGGCTCCTTCACCTTTTAGGATAAGTTGGAAATGTGGGGGTGCAAATTACAAATAGCCTAGGATGAAGTCTGTGCATAGCACTGTGATCTTTTTAGTTCTTTGCGCTTATTTGCAGGGTCTATTCAATGAAGACCCCAGACAGTCAGGGCTGGTAATAGATCTGTCATAACTTGTTTGCCTTGTATGTATGAATGAGCCCATGAATTTGATACTAGCACTCAGGAAGCTGCCGAGATGGGTCAGTGGGTAAAGGACTTGCTTTATAACTCTGCATAACTGAGTTCAATCTCCAGAACCAACATGGTAGAAGGAGATGTTAACCTCCTGCAAATCGTCCGCAGATTTGCACATATATGCTACAGAAAGCTCTCCCCCACACATATAAACATGCAGACATACACAGAAACAATCAAAACACTATGTAATACCAGCACTCCAAAATGAAAACAAGTCAAACCATAAAGAAAGCATCATGTCCTCTGTGTAGCAGTGCAACCCTGCATTTCTAGCACTCAGTAGTCAGAGATAGGATCCTGAGTTCAAAGACTCCTAGGCCATGTAAGGGGAACCTGGCTCCATAAAAGAAGTAACAGACATAGACCTGAGGGGTAGAGAGCTTGCCTGGCATGTCAAAGGTACAAGTTCCATCTACAGCACAGCAAAAGGGAAATTAGACAAATGGTACCTGTGTAATCTGATGTGATCCTCTTTCAGTTGTGAAACTGTTTGTCTGATGTCAGAGGGTCACAGAAATTGTAACAAAAATAAGAAATCAGGTCAAGGACATGTTTTTCTCATTTCTAAGAAAACTTAAGAACTTGGTAGAGGCTTGAGGAGGTATTTTCTGTGGTCTTATAGCACAACTTCCTTCTTGTTTTCCTATCACACAAAACTGCAGGATCTCATATATTCTTGTGTGTTAAAGAAAGAAAATGAAAAATCCAGACCATGAGTTTTTTTTTTTTGTTGTTGTTGTTATAGAGAAGTAAACGATGCTTAAGTTTGGTTTAATGGGGAATTTCTCAGAAGCTTGTGATGAATTGGAACATGGTGACAGGCTATCTGACACCTTGGAAAATGGAGACAATAAAGGAGGGTGGGAACAGGAGTTTCAGGAGGAGACCTGTGTATCCTGGATGCCTGAAGCTGGAACCATGCTTTCTCACCCATCCTATTCCTGAGCTTCCTAGACAAATATTGCATATCTCCTTTTTCCATCTAGCAGAGTAACTGCCACTCAACCTGGTAAACCCAACTGCCATTTCTGTTTTGCTTTGATATTATAGGCAATCATCTTCAAGATTACTTTATTCTATACCCCAAGGCACTATAGAACTCACTAATTTGAAGATATGAAGACAGTTCTAGATCTAGAGTGGGTCTATGTGTTAAAGGGAAGCTCTTCAAAGTACTCCTATTGCTGATGCTGCTGCGTGGGGATCTGATCTGGAAGTCTGAGGGACTTGGCTCTGCAGAACACTGTCCTGCTATAATGCTTTTTGACAGCATTTGGAGAAACTCTCTGATCCTTTCTGATGGGAACTTTCCTTTTCCATAAAAGTTGTACTTATGGTGGACAGAGAGTGCAGAACCTGCCAAGATGCATTGCTGTGCGGGGTTTTGAAGCAACGTGTTACATAACATCTTTGGTCAGTAAAAAAGAACATCAGATGCCTCATTCCTGATGACCCATTTCACTAGTTAAAATATTCTGGTCTTAGCTTTAGTGTGAAAATACCCTAAATGAAAGGTTGTTAACACATTCAGGATTATTCACCAACTCAATGCCTAAAGAAACTTAGAATGGCCCAGAATTATTAGAGAATATAGGCTTTCATCAAGTCTGGTGCTACATGTCTATATTCCCAGCACTTAATCTTACTTGTTTTATACATTTAAATATTATATAAACTTTATTCATTTCTGTATGTGTATGAATGTACTGTCTGCATGCAGGCGTGTGCACCCGTGTCGTTCAATGCCACGGAGGTCAGAAGAGGGTGTCGGATTCCCCTGGAACTGGAGTTCTCCTGGAATTGGAGTTTCAGACGTTTCTCGGCTGCCATGTGGGTGCTGAGGATCGAACCCAGGTCCTCTGTAAGAATGGTCGGCGCTCTTAACCGCTAGGCCATCTCTCCAGCCCTATATATTTTCCAGGAAAACAATGTCCCTATTATTCTTATCGCAAAGCACACAGGGATTTAGAAGGTACAGTAATTTCTAAAAGAAATATTGGGGAAATGTTTTGTTAATTTGTTCTATATTACATATATCTATTGTCTATATAGCTTTAGGTTATAGCTGTCAGTTTCACGTTGGCATGTCTGCCAAAGAAAATGAAACTTTAAGAGTTTTATAAACTGACAAAAGGGTGGAAACAAGGAAGTTCCGTAGTTCTGTGTCATCCTCAGCTACCTAGGGAGTTCATTTAAGCCTCCATTACATGAACGCCTATGTCAAGAAACAAAAAACAGGTAGGAGATGGCTCAGTGGGAAAGAGTGCAGGCTCTGCAAACATGAGGACCCAAGCTTGGATCCCTAGCACCTGTGTAGTAGCAGGACATGATCAAGCAGCCTGTAATCCTAGGGTTGGAGAGCCAGGCAAGAAGGTGCCTGGAGATCACTACTTGCTTCAGAAAATAGGTGATTAACAATAGAGAAAGACTCCGAGCACCCTGCTGCGCCACTGTATATGCGCATACTTGTACAATCATGCATAGGCGTGCTTGTACAGAGAGAGAGAGAGAGAGAGAGAGAGAGAGAGAGAGAGAGAGAGATCAAAATAGATCAAAATAACAAAAATAAAATATACAGGTTTTATCTATTGGTAAAAAACGATTATATTTAACATTTAAAATATTTTATAAAATAATATTTTCTCTTTTTATTGATACATGCTATAACCATTCATAATTTATCTTTATATAATCCTATGGTGTGTTCTATCATATAGGAATACTAATATTCATATTATAGAAAAGAAGAGAGAATGTAAAGTTATACTTCTTTTTACCTGCATGCAACTTTAATGTTAAAATGTGAATTTCTAAATGTGCTTTGGAATTAACCTATAGTTTATTTTATTTTGTAACTTTGATTTATGTGTGGAGTGTATGTATGCATATTTTGGAATAATATAAAATCAAATGGGAACAAAAAAAGAAAGAGAGTAACCTATGCAAAGAATTGACCAAAACAGTAAACCTGTGCACTGAAAAGGTCATAAAAGACTGAGAAAAAGATGCAAGACAGGACTTGTGTATGACAGAATCCGTGAGCTCTGACCAGGGGAGGGGTTGGCATGAGGGGTGGGCATGGATGGGGGAATGAATCTAAATTTGATTAAGAAATGTTGTATGAAATGTGCTCAATAAAAATTTAAAAAATACCAAAAAGCAAAAACAAAACAAAACAAAATAAGGTTTTATTTTCAAAGCTTGCTATATCACCATTGTGTTTTTATGCTAAAACCCACAGAGTTTGATATAAAACTAGTTTTCTCTTTGTTACAATTCTATACTGTTAAGGCATGTAAACAGAAACTATAATATATGGGGCATTGGTACCCACTGCCAGATATTCATTTGGTTATATGTTTCCAGTCAAGTTTGGATGTCTTTATTTGTTCTACTGTTTTAATAGGCTGTTTTCTTGGAGCCATTGAGAAAATTCCCTTTCTCTCCTCTTTCCCACCTTCTGAAGGAAGGTGAGTGATGGAGTCTCCCTCAGAGAGATGAGACACACTGTGATGGGCAGACTTCCTTGCTGGTGTTCAGCTTCAACAGTCCAGTTGATAAATTAACAGATTTTCAAGTCCACTGGTTGATTGGTGAACTCTGGTGGGAAGAGGGCATCGGGTTCTCAGAATTTTCCCCCAGGGACAGGATATGATAAGCCTCTTTACTCCACTCTCTTGCACACTATCACATACAGTCTAGCCTGTGACCAAGGAATCTCAGGCAGTGGGAACAAACTCACTCCTGGCTACTGATTTGGATGCCTACTGTATGGGCAGATGCCATGCTGCCCAGAGTCAACCCTAAACTGCCTCTTTGTGGAGACAGTTGAGCGACTTAGATTCATACATACATTAACAGTAGGCGTCTTTGAGAACAGGACATGACCCTGGCAGACAAGTCAGCTTCTAAATATCCAGTTTTATAATGAGGTGAATTAAACTTTTTTTTGTTTTGTTTTGTTTTGAGACAGGGACTCTCTATAGCCCCAGCTGTCCTGGAACTCACTATGTAGTCCAGGCTGGCATTGAACTCAGAAAGATCCCCCTGCCTCTGCCTCCCATGTGCTGGGATTAAAGGCATGTGCCAAGACACTCGGCCGTGAATTAAATTTTTTTTTAATTTCCTTTCATTCATTTTTTTATTTTTCTTCAGTGCTGGGAATCCAAGACAGGACCACACACATGCTAGGCAATCCCTCCACCACTGGGTGCCATCCCCAGCCCTAAATTAAGTTCTCTCTGGTGTGAGCTGAGTGATGTTATTCATGAGTTTGTATGTCTGTGTGTGTGTGTGTGTGTGTGTGTGTGTGTGTGTACAGCAGGCATAGGGTATAATTGTGAATTTGTGATTTTTTTTTCCTATACAATATCATCGAGTACAGATTTTGGCCTCATATTCACTGTCTAGCCAAATACCCTCTCAAACTCCTCATCCTCCTGCCTCTATCCCCAAGTACTAGGATTATACCTGTACACACCCTCACCTGGTTTGGTGGTGCTGGGGATTGAACCCAGGACTTTCAGCATGGGAGGCAAGTTTTCTATTGGGTAAGCCACCTCCCAACCCAGGGTACACATTTTTTAGTTAAATGTAAGGAAGTTTCTGTTATTTTAGGGTTTTAAATGCATTCATACTTGCATGGCAAGCATTTTTGCCAGGGCAATACCTCCCCAGCCAAAGGCTGTATATTTTTGAATGAACAAGAAGTGAATGTTCTGAAAATTAGCTTCTCACCTGCTTTGTGCCTCAGCAACAATCAGAAAGTAAATATAATTTGCTTCTCTCCACAAACAGTCCCTTGACCTCTTTACATGAACAAATGTATTTGAACATTAAAGGTTTAAGTACAAGAGTTCTCATTCATGGGAATGAAGGTGCCTTTCCTTAAAGCACATTCTATGGGCTTTCTTAAATAAGATGAAACAATGGAAATAATCAAGAAAATCTAGCAAGTCAAACTCTTTCTCACTTTAGATAGTCCCCTCCCATCTAACAGATGCCTCAACAGTGTATTAATGATAAATAACTACTCTGAGGACTGCTACATCACATGGTGTATATATAAACATCAAGTAAATGAGTGAATATACATAACCAATGTGCTTTCCAAGCTTACTTTCCAGCTATAAATTAATTTGCATTCTTTGAAAGATAGTTTTTAAATGTTTTATTATTTTTATTTCTGTGATCTTTTTATTGCCTACCTGTAAGCGTGCCCATGTTGTGCAATGCCCCCACAGATCAGGAGAGAGCGTTGGATCTCCTCAAACTAGAGTTACAGATGCTTGTTAGGTCCTATGTGGGTGCTAGGAACTGAACCCAGTTCTCTGCAAGTGAAGATAGTGCTCTTAAACTCTGAGCTATCTATCCAGCCAAAAAATATAGTTTTTAAATTTTAACATAGATGAGTGCAAAGAATTAAGGAAGCCAGTTTTACAATGAATACATTCTAGGTATGACACATGCTTTTAATTCCAGCACTTGGGAAGCAGAATCAAGAGAACCAGAAGAAACTCCAGGCTAGTCTGAGGTATAATGTGAGTTCAGCACCATCTTTGGTTATTCAGTGAGACCCTGTCTAAAAAAGATAGTATAGCTCAGTCGTAGAACACTTGCATTGCATACATAAAGCTGTGGATTCCAGCCTCAGCATGAAAACAAAAAATAAGTGATTTTTTTTCCGTACATATCAATTTTTATAGAATTTTTGCAGCACATATAATATAATGTGATGGTACTTAGATTCTCCTCTGCTATCCACATCTCTACATATTGCCCCAACCTATTTAATATACTCTTTTTTTTTTTTTGGTCCTTTTGAGACAGGGTCTCCCTGTAGCCCCAGCTGTCCTGGAACTCACTCTGTAGACCAGGCTGGCCTTGAACTCACAANCCCAAGAGACTTGCATGTCTCTGTCTCCCTAGTGCCAGAATTACAAATGGGCATTGTAGCACCTGGGTTCTTTCCTATGGGTTCTGGGGGATCAAACTCAGGTTCTTTTTTTTTTTTCCGGTCTTTTCCAGACAGGGTTTCCCTGTAGCCCCAGCTGTCCTGGAACTCACTCTGTAGACCAGGCTGGCCTTGAACTCACAAAGATCCACCTGCCTCTGCCTACTGAGTGCTAGGATTAAAGGTGTGCTACACCATGCCCGGCGTAATATACTCTATTAATATTATAGTCTATTAGTCTATTATTAATAGACTCTAATTTGTGTTTCCAAGCACTGTTACGTGTGGGTCCTTCACTGGAACCTGGTTAAGCTACCAAGAGGGTTCCATTTTTGAAAGAGACAAAAACTGCCCCTTCCAGCAATCACCAGTTGCAATAATTTCCTTAGGTTGTTTTGGAGTTTCTTACTCATTTTCATTTGTATATACTGAGATTTTTTTTTGTCTGGTTTGTGCTTACATGGGACTTGTGGATGCTGTCACTTTTGCTGTGAGTTCATGTGAATAACTGACCAGTTACCTGGTCATTACTGGCTCTTATAATCTTTCTGCCCCCTCTTCTGCAATGATCCTGAGTCTTTGGGGTCAGAAATTTGATATAGGTGTATTATTCATGGATAAGCAGTGTGCAGCCTCTTGTTCTCTGTGCTTTGGCCAGTTGTGGGTTTCTGTGTTAATCACCATCTGCTTCATAAAGAAAATTCTACAGTAAGAGCCAAGATATGCATTAATCTATGCGTATAAACTAAGTCATTAGGAGTCAGTTTAATAAGGTAACTGCTTAGCAGAAAACTAGTATTAGGCTCTCCCTTATGTCCTGTGACCTAGCTACCCTCTGGTTCTTTTGTTATTTTTATTGAATTTTTATGTGTTTTATACATAATTTTTTCAGTCACTCTTAATTACCTTTATACCTGCTTCTCCTTAGGCAGCCTCCCTCCACCTCACCCCATCCCTGGAGTTCACACATTCTGTCATTTATGTTATTGTCCATTGCACCAAACTACTCTCCTTGACCACTCCTCAGTGCCTGTTCATCCCCTGAGCTCTAGTGAGCCTATCCGGAGTCCATTTCCTAAAGAAGACCAGGTCTTCCTGACCCGATTGCCATCAGCTGCCAATATTTCTTCAGCCAAGGTGGGGTTCTGCAACCCATTTCGGCAGTTCTGTGCTGCGTTTTTTTTGTTCAACTGAGCTTGCATGGGTCTTCTTCATGCTGATACCAATGCTAGATGTTCATATGAACAGGGTCTCAGGAGCTTGTAGGATTCATTTCTGTTTGGTCTTGCATCACCTCCTTAGAATATTTCCACTCCCTCTTCTGCAATATTCCTTGGGCCCTGGGTGGGTGAAGCTGAATATGGGCAGCCTGTCCATGGAACTATACTCTATAGACTCCTAATTTTCAAGATTCAGCCATTCATGCCCTTTTGATTTCCGGGTCTTCTGTTGCATTGGGGAGTTTCCTTAACAAGAGATGGCCTAGCGGTTAAGAGCGTGACTGCTCTTGCAACAGACCCAGGTTCCATCCTCAGCACCCACATGGCGGCTGAGAACCATCTGAAACTCCAATTCCAGGAGAACTCCAGTTCCAGGGGAATCTGACACCCTCTTCTGACCTCCACAGCATTGCACCACACGGGTGCAAAAACCTACATGCAGACAGTACATTCATACACATACAGAAATAATAAATTAANTCAAGATTCAGCCATTCATGCCCTTTTGATTTCCGGGTCTTCTGTTGCATTGGGGAGTTTCCTTAACAAGAGATGGCCTAGCGGTTAAGAGCGTGACTGCTCTTGCAACAGACCCAGGTTCCATCCTCAGCACCCACATGGCGGCTGAGAACCATCTGAAACTCCAATTCCAGGAGAACTCCAGTTCCAGGGGAATCTGACACCCTCTTCTGACCTCCGCGGCATTGCACGACATGGGTGCACAAACTTGCATGCAGACAGTACATTCGTACACATACAGAAATAAATAAGATTAATTAAAAAAAAGAAGTAGTATATACCTTCAGGGTTCCATGTTCTGTAATGTTTGGTAGGCTCAGGTTCTAAAGCCTGGTATCAGTGTCAGGTATTGGCTCTGTTCTATGAAGCAGACTTTAAATCCAATTTAAAATTTTTAAAAGGTTGGGTATCACTGTAATCAGAGGGAAAAGTCAGAAATTATGGGAACTATTCTTTGATGGTGAAATTTTGAAAACTGAATTTTACAGCACTGAGCTGTTTAGAACTTCATAGCTTTAGAGAATTTTAAGTATTTATTTGTTCTATAGTCACAAGAGACATGGGCAGCATGACTGAAAAAAAAAAATCAATATTTGGTGTCAGTTGTAAAGTGCTGTAGTGAGCGATGACAATCAGGAGTGGTCCCTGGCAGAGAAACTGGCTCAGAACTGGTTTGGAAAAGATGAACAGGGACAGAGTTGGAATAGAAGATGGGCAGGTGCTGAAACAGATCCTCTCATTCATGGCACTGGGCCAGCTAGATTGTCAGTGAAAGGCATAGATATGGCTGTGGGTGCACTGTCAAAACTTATAATGACCATAGAATCCTTGCTGTTTGGGGTCAATTTTCAACGTACACATTAAGAAAACCCTTGCTGGGCTGCCTTTTTGGGAGGGAAATGGACAGAGAAGCCGGCTTATGCACCTACCTCCACCCCCACCCATCAAGCTCTGTATGCTGTACCTTTTGAATCAAAGCTTTTGATTTGCAAGTTGATGAATCAAACAGTCGATTTAAGGATGTGCTAAAGAGCAAAAGGTGTTGTCTTCACAAAGGTGATCTACCTGACTTTAAAGGTAGGTGGTAGAGTTCTGCCAAGAAGCATCTGCAACTTTCTGTGACTTTCTAATTGTGCTCTGCTGCACACACTGTGGTCATTGTGCTTGCTTTCACAATACAGGTCTATTGAGCACATAGGAGCTGTAACCATTTGGCAATTCCTAATGTATGCAGAACTCATTGCACATGTATAATATGTCCTTTTCTCTCATGAACCATGTGGGATATCTTGGCAGCATAACTTGAATCTAGAACCCGTGGCTGTAGGATTCATGCTGCTACCAAGCTAATGCCCACCATGCCACCCTTCCTAGCACTAGCCTTGCCCCACTCATACATGTAGGATTGGGGGAATGCCTTCAAAACGCATTTTTCCACTGTCAGCCCATGAAAAGAAACAGCCAGAATTGACCAGAATCCAAGTCAACAGCTCCAGAGAGAGAGGACAGTTTTACTTCTCATCCACCTGTGCCCCTTTTCTAAGCCTAGGGAACAATCTGCGGAAGAGGGGGAGTGGTAGAATGTAAAGGCTGTGATTGGGGTGAATGGTGAAACTACAGCGATGTAGTCTGGACACTCATTTGATCAACTTGATTGAACAAACAACCTGTCACCCCCCACTGGATGGTGGGACTGGGGATTTGAGCACAACAGCCTGCAGATTGGTTTTGCACGAAGGATGCTTGTACACATGGATTATCACTTATAGCTAAAAAATGGAAAAAAAAAACCTGAAAGATACAGGACAGTTATGGCAAAATACATGATTTGGGATGGGGGGGGGGGGGAAGGGAAAGGAAATATGCCTGATCTGAATTGGAAAATGATGTATGAAATGCACAAACCATCAATAAAAATTAAATAAAAAAAACGCATTTTTCCTATGTAATAAATCTTCTGAATTTAGACTCTTTCCTTTCTTCAGAAATAACCCCATTGACTTATTCTCAGTCTTTCTGTCAGAGAGAAACACATTAAGGACATGGAGGGTACGTCAGTGGTAGAGAGTTTATTTACATTGCAGAAGGTTGTGGGTTCAAAACCCATTGAAAAAAAATTGATAGGAAGAGGAAAAGGGAGGAAGAGAGGGAGAGAGGGAAAAATAGAAAAAAGAGAAAGAAGGAAGAGAGGGAGGGAAGGAGGAAGGTAGAGAAGGGGTAGAGGAAGAAAGAGAAAGAAGAAAGGAAGGGAAGATGGAGGGAGTAACATAAAGGAAGGAAAGAAGGAAGCTATCACCCACAGAGTAATACTCTGCATCAATACACAGCTATAAAGTAGATGGGGATTGAGTGGCTCAATTCAAGTTTAGCACTCAATCTGTGTCATGGGTAAACTGACTCATTCTCAACATCTGGATCCTTTGTTTTCCCACTGGAAACAGACATGCAGAGCTGGTTTCTTGTTTGTTTGGGGTTTTATTCCTGTGACTTTCCAAGATGGTGATCTGAATCTTAAATATAGAGATGGCGTTCATTTATAGAATACAGGAAGGCCTGACTCTCTTTTGTAAAATGCATGCAAAGTCAATTTCCTCTTAATTCCATTCATTTATTATTTGATATTTAATCTATGAGATGATCTAGTCGTTTCTGTTCTTGACTCTGTTTATGGGGTGAATAACATTTATTGATGATGTATGTCGAGTCACCCCTGCATCTCTGGAATGAAGTCAGCTTGATCACACTTGGTAATCTTTTTGATGTGTTCTTGCATTCAGTTTTCAAGTATTCTGCTGAGAAGCTTTGCATCTGTGTTCATCAGAGAGATTGGTATATAATTTTCTTTTCTTTTTTTGGGGGGGGATGGTCTTTGGGTTTGGTATTAGAATAATACTGGCTTCACCACAATAATTTTGGAGTGTTTCTTCCTATTCTATTTTACAGAATAATTCAAGGAATATTGTCATTATTTCTTCTTCGAAGGTTTGGTAGAGTGCTGTGCTATATTCCTAGATTCTTTTGGTTGGGAGATTTTTAATTACTACATCTCTCTCACAGATATGTTGAACTTATGGCTGTCATTTTTATTTAACTTTAATAGTACACATCTAGGGATTTATTCTTTTATATTTTCTAGTTTAGTGGAATATAGATTTTTATTTTTTTTTTATTTTTTTTTTTTAAATTTTTTTTTTTAATTTTATTT